>PVJL010003378.1:0-159941 GCA_004026885.1 Lyroderma lyra
GGAGATATGCACTGACTACTTTTCAACAGATACATTTTTAAACAAAATAATTACTGTAAAGAAGAACATATATTGCTTCAGTTTTTAAAAAGATTAAAACATGGCTACACTTACACACATGTATTTTTATATATTTTTATATATGTGTGTATGTATCCACAGAATGGGGATACAACATACATCCTTGGATGTTAGCATTGTCCTTCAATTTAAGAAGATGGGAAGCATAGAGAATATTAGCTTTCATTTTTTAGTATTATAACAAGAGTGCATTTACCTTAGTAAGGTTTTTCCATTACAATAACAAAAAATCTAAAGGGATATAGTCTACACAGTTTATTAGCCACAAGTAATAGAAGATGATATACAAAGGACAATTCAAATTATATTCTTCATTACTCTTTTTTGCTAACCACCATTAAACAAACAATGATTTGTACCTCAGAGCTGATTAGCAATGTCTGGTTGCAGTTATACATTTATCAGGGCACACTATTAAAGTTAGCAAATGAGCATGAAAGTAAAATTATAGATCATCCATTCCAGATAATACAC
Organism: Lyroderma lyra; assembly: GCA_004026885.1. Classification (NCBI taxonomy): domain Eukaryota; kingdom Metazoa; phylum Chordata; class Mammalia; order Chiroptera; family Megadermatidae; genus Lyroderma; species Lyroderma lyra. The sequence goes on from PVJL010003378.1 coordinate 556, forward strand.
AAAGAGAACCACCAATGACGTACAAATGAATCCTTGCTCTAGCTATTTCTCTTTGATGTTAATAATTACTGAAGATTGGAAATGGGTTGTCAGTGTCTCACATGCTCTAGCCACTTTGGAGAAGGGAAAAACACACGAAGGCTACCTTAGCACAGAGGAAGTGGGTAAAATGGGGAGACAGCCCTGGCTGGTGATGTTGCTCACTGCAGAGATAAAAGGCATGCATGTGTTCGGAGGAAAGTCAAAGAAAGGGGGAACTAATGGGCAATTCAGACAGTCGGGACCTCTTAAAAAAGGAATTTGGTGATATTACTCTTGGATAGAATAGCAATTAAATAGGAAAATATTACCTGTCTCGTAGAATACGGAATCATTTAAGAAACACTAAAGGCAATGCAATGTCTCCATCTCAGAAAGAACGTACGCAGATGTTTAAGCATTTAGAAGACAATATTTTGGGGAGTCTAATTTTTTTGTCTTCTTTATGCCAAAGCGTTGGAATGGATCAGTTTCAATTAAAGATCTCCTCAAAAAGATCACTGTCACTTTTACTCCTATAAAAAATTTGGCATAAAAATACAAATTACATAAAATTTTGAAGAGCATTGCTTCCTTATAATGCTTTCTATAATATTTTATCAATAAATTACTATTGTTAATGTCATTCATTTTTCAAGAGGATAACATGAGGATTTATGCTGCACTTTGAGATATTGTGCTTTCATCTTAGGAGGAACCCAGTTTAAGCTTTGAAATACGTATGCTTGATCATGGGCTTCTAGCCAAGGTGCCTAATTAATCCAAAGATCAAATGTGTGCTCAGTGGGAGGCACAACCACAAAACCACAGGTGGTAGCCAACAGCTCCATTTAATAAAGGCTGCACAAACAGAGTGCTGTGCTGGGGCTCCTGTCACCTGCGTGTGGCTCTTCCTGCCATTTTGTCATTGATGTGAACACTGATACTGTGTCATAAAGAGATCTCAAGCTTCTCATTCCAGTGGAGTTTCACTCACCACTCTGCAATTCCATCACATGCGTGGAGTATAAAATCTGCTCAGTTTTTTGTTGTGGATGCTGTTGTTGAATTTATTACCAGCTTGTCCCAAGAACATAAAAACCTATGATTGTGTTGAATAGACAGGCAGTGTTGGCAGTTAGGGACACAGATTTTAGAGTGAGATGGAACTGGAAACCATAACAATAAATTCGCCCTGCTATTAATAATTATTAGCTGTGTAATCATAGAGAAGTTAGTCTCCCTAAGCTGCTTTTTGTTCATCTATAAAATGGAAAGAATAAGAACTACCTTGTAGGTTGCTAAAAGGATTAAATAGGATAGCATATAGAAAGTAATTGTGTATACAAAGCACTCAACAAATGGTAATGAAAAGAATTGGAAATGGGGCAGTGGCGGGGGAGAAAAGTCATGAATTTTCTCTAGCTGAAGGTTTAAAAAAGTTCAAGCCCTGTCAATACATTTTTACTGTGAATTAATTTCCCAAGATCATAATCCCTGAACAGTCCCAGCAGATCTATTTCTCAATCCTAAATCCTAAATGCATAGAAAGGTTTGACAGATCTGGAAAAATAAGCAAGTGCTTTTAAGTGATTACCTTTCAAGTACTTGCTTGGGGTATACTTATTTGATATCTATTTTCAATCAATTAGGAAAAAGGTATAGTGATAGGAGAAATAGAAATGAGAGAATGTAGTTGTCATCCCCTATTGAAAAGCCTGTAAAAATCTAATTGGTATCAAAAAGACAATAACAAATTCTACTTGGGTCACTGCACTAAGAAAAAAGCACTAAAACTACCCTCGTCCTTAGTTGCCTATCAGGGAGCACAGTACTCTGCTTTTTTGTTCTATGTATTATGGAGTCAGGCTACGAAGTACCTGGGATCTAACTCTGACTCCACTGTAGCCAAGTCATTAAACCTTTCTGTGCCTCTGGTTCCATGTTGTGGAAGAAAAGTTACAATTTTTTCATTCGAGTGGGCCATGGAATCTGTAAGTTTACTGATCTCCTTCATGATTTTTATGCACACTAACGTTTAAAAACTATTGCTCTGAAGTAATGCTTTTAAGAACAGCAATAAAACAGCAAATATTTCTAATAACTGAAGTAAGTGAGTTAATGTGCCTTTACTGAATCATTATGCTGGGTACACTTAGTAGCTAGATCCTTTATCATAAATAAGAGAGTTTGGCATACACAATATGCTTTATAGTTGTGTATGTGTGCATGTATGTGCGTATGTGTTCAGCAAGATGAAAGAAGAAAAGAAGAAGGAAAGAAAGAAAACACCCACATGATTCAAAGTGGATTTTTCACTTAATTGACTGTTGGCTGTAATTGCATGATAATACGTGTGAATATGATACTAATGATGCAGTTACCTAATGGGTTCAACACAAATAATGCAGAAAATTACAAATAATACAGACTCAATTAATAGTGAACGCAGGCAAAAGGCAGTCAAAGGTGTGACGTGCGTCATTCTGTGATTCTGATTTTTCCTACTCAGTTAAGAAAGGCCTAGAGCCAAAGAAATTCTCTTTTCCAATTGCCTTCCGTGTCCTCTCTGAGGCATATATTTCCTCTGGGTTTGTTGACTCCTCCCAATTTCAGTTATTTGTCTAACATTTACATAGTCCAATCCCTATCATGAAAGAGACAGGACAGACATACTGGTTTTGAGAGAGGAAATGAATCTGTCCTACATTCTTATTAGAGGTGAAATTCAGAGATAGGCATTTTTTACACAGATTAACTCAGTTTATGATTAACCTATAAAGTGGCATTATCTCCATTTAAGGATAGGAAGCCGGAAGTGCAATGAGTTTAAGAAATTTGAACAATTTCTTAGGCTGGTAATGACACAGTGGGCTTCCAACCTGATTTGTCCGATTTCTAAAATTCATTTACTTTTGACCATCAAGAATAAAGCCAGGTCTATTAGAACAGCAAAATTTCCTTGTTTCAGGCAACAAAAACCAAAATTGGCAGACATAGCAGATAAGGACTATACTAACAGACTATTGGGCAGTTCACAGAATCATTAGGAAGACAAGAGAACCACTGGAGTTTCCCAGAGAAAGGCAGTGCTTCATCATACCACAGAGCTCATCCAGTGATCAAACAGCCACCTCCAGAGCTGGCACAGACAGTAGAGGCTGGATCTGACACCACAGCAACAGTGTCTTGGGAACTGAGGCTCACTGCTGTCCCCATTGCTCCCAAAGAGTGTTCTACAGAATCCCTGTTTGTCTGCATGAGTAAGCTCCCAATTACTTAGTCCTTGATTTATCCATTGTCTCAATTCATGTATTTTATATGCATTATCATATATATTTTTCATAAGGGCTCTGTGAAGGTACACTCTCATTATCTTCAATTTCTAGACAAAGTGTTGGGGTTCAGACACGTTAAATGACTTGCCGGGTCTCACAGAACCAGGGTGTGAAGCCACTTAACTCCCATTTGTTAGTGACATGATTTCATTAAAAGAGTCACCATGATTTTGGAATAATAAAAAATGTACCGTATGAGCCAGGATAGCCTTTGTTTCACTATAGTGACAACCCCCAAACCTCCGTGGTTCCAACAGCAAAGATTTATTCCTCACTTGCATGACCTGTACATTGTGGGTAGCTGCCTATTCCTCCTCATAGTCTCTACTTTGAACCTCAGGTCGATGGAGCAAGGTCTATCAGAATATTGCTGATCTGATGGCCAAACAGAAAACAGAGAACTACTCACTGACTTAACTTTCTTCCAAGTAGTAATTCACATCACTTCTACTCACCTTTCACCAGTCAAATATGTTAAGATAGTTAAGTCTGAAGTTAGTAGGATGGAAAAATACTTTTCTCTCCACAGAGGCAATTAGCAAGATTTGGAAAATGAACACAGACCACCATACTTACAGTTTTAAATCCTGGTCACATCAAGGAATATGAGATGGATGTTTCTCATATGATCTTAAGACCATACTTTGTATTTATTATTTCTTTTTCCTGCTCCCCATCCCATCATTGCTTTGCTGACAGCCAGAACTTTAGATTGTTGGGATTCTTTAAATGATATGCTTTACATGACAATAATGAGAGGAACCATAGGGGAAAATCTGAATTTCTACATGCTTCCCTACTTCCATTGGGTAGCTTTAAACTTAACTATCAGAATCAATCATCATAGCCAACACCGTGCCCCTCTTCTGCCTATTCACCAGTGGAACTAGTGGCTAATGTCTCACCTTCCAAATTACTGAAACTACAGTAATAACTCCAAGTGAAAAGATTCTTTGCATGGGTAGAATATCTGTAAACAAAAAAAACAAACAAAAAAAAAATCCAGAGTCACAGGGACAATTAGAAAATTGGTTACAAATGGATCAATAGGCATAATACTCCTCTTCCCTCTTTTACTTGTATACCTGGGTATGCTGGCTACTGAGAAAACAACTTTATGTACTGGTGGATTCAGTAGACAAACACAATCTATAGAGCAGTACCTAAAGCTTATAAGATGTTATTTCCTACATGGTGTCTCCAATAGTCATCACGGTTCTGGATGATGGGGAAATACACTAAGACTAATAAATATCACAGGTATTAGCCTATTGTCTTAATAGGCTATGAATAATTAGTTACTGAAAAGAACATGGATTTGTTTTTTTCACTGTCATGGAGTTCCCTGATGAGAAGCATTATTACTGTAATAATATTGTATAAAGCATTAAGGAAGTTTATGAATATTAAAAGAACATGTCAGAATAAGAAAAAAAATTCCCACAATATGTGTCTATTCTAAAGTAACACGTCACTTCTGATAGTAAGGCCACTGGAAGGTATCTTACCAAGACTCAGAACAGAACTCTGACACTAGCAGTAAGTCGGGTCTGATGAAGGACAGTCAGTCTTGCTGATTCCATGCACAACCACTATCCTCGACACTCATGGCAACGTTTCCCAACAGCCTGTTAAAGTCCGTCAAAGTGCTAGGAAAGAATGACAGACACAAGGTAAATCATCTTGTCCTGATCTATATTAAAAGCCTTCCTTTCAATGAGGTTCTTTATATGACCACTTACATCAGAAATAGATAGATAGATAGATAGATAGATAGATAGATAGTAGATAGATATATTGATATACATATAAATGTTATGAACCAATTCCAAGAGTTTCATCTATATACTTCCTCAAATCTCCTTTCACCAATCCTCCAATATCATTTCTTCCAAATCCCTGACCATTTAGCCAAATCATTTGCTACTGTCTATAAATAGATTTACATACTTGTCTCAGGCCATCCTCCCCTTCAGATAAATTAGATAATGCTATACATTATCAAACTCTGTTTCTTGAGAAATTTCCCTTTTTCATTGCCTTTTAAAACCACCAGTACATGAGAATATCCCAGCAGTACACACAACTAGTGCCAGCATATTGATTAGGGTCATCTATAAAATAGGCTCCAATACTTTCTTTCTGAACCAATTGATTATAGGAACCCATAATGTTGCTATAGACTGAGAAAAAGGAGACTGAGGGACCTAATAAATACACTAGAAGTACAATCTACCTGATCAGTTTGTCTTCACTATCTGATGAGGCCTAGTTCTCTATCTCATTTTAACTGATGTGCGAGCACTGCCGGGCACCCCAAACTTATGCCTTGTTATTCCAATAACATAAAGTTTGAAGACGTAGTTTAAACAGGGTAGCTTGTATGGCTAGCTCACCTTGTGTCTTTGGTCAGACGTTGGTCTCTGTCAGGGACCATTAACAAGGCAAGATTTGTTTTTCAAAGAGTGAATAAACTACTGAAGAGAATATGGCTTTGCTCCAAAGCCTTGGTCATTTCCACTCTGATTCTCCTATCTGCCACAGGCTCCAGTGAACATTTCAATCTGTTTCAGACACTTCAGTTGGGGCTGAAGGGATTCACCAACTAGTAAGAATTGAAAGAGTTGCATTTACTGTAGTTTATACCAGCTAGAAAAGCACCTTTTGCTCTAGACTCCACAAATAAAGCTACAGATTTGTAAATGGGTGATATGTGGCATATATTAATTCCAAAATGCAAAGTAGTCCTTTAGTATTACCTCTGCCTTATTGAAGAGAGGGAAACATCTACCAACTTGTCTTTCCAATTTGAAAGCATTTCCAGACATTTCTCAGACCACTGGAGCTTTGGAATTTTCACTGCAATAGTAGGCCCCGTTATTTTGAGAGATTTATCTCCCACCCTCTAGCAACTAGTGTGCATCTTCTCAAGACATCTGCTCTACAGGTCCTCCCAGCACGACGCCATCAATGTAGAATGCCAACTGATTTCCTGTAGGATACGAGAAAAACGAAAGCTCCTGCAGAGATTTTGTACAATGCAACTTTATTGTATTTGTTTACTGTATTTGGTTATTGTTTCTAATAGTTTTTTAGTGGAATCCTTAGGGTTTCCTACAATTAAGAATCATATTGTTCTCTCCAGGTGAATCCATTTTGCTGCAAAGGACAGTAAAAAAAAAAAAAATCCTGTTATCTGCAAAACGTGACAAATTGATTTCTTCATTCCCAATTTGGATACTTTTTATTTCTTCCTTTCCCTGATTGCTGTAGCTAAGACTTCTAATACTATGTTGAATAACAGTGGTGAGAAGGAGGCATACTTATCTTGTTTCTGAACGTAAAGGAAAAGCTTTCAGTTTTTCACCACTAAGTAGGATATTGGCTGAGGGTTTGTTATATATGGCCTTTATTATGTTGAGCTACTTTCCTTCTACAAGGGCTGTCTGGAAAAAGTCCAGTCATAAATGCCTCTATTTTTCATGTTACATAGTTAGATACTTTTCAGACAGTCCTTGTATACCCATTTTATTAAGTGTTTTAATCCTAAATGGATATGTGTATCTCGTCAAATGCTTTTTCTGCATCTATTGATATTTTCATATGGTTTTTACCCTTTATTTTATTTGTGTGATGTATCACATTGATCAATATGTATATGTTGAACCATTCTTGTTCCCCTAAAATAAATTCTACTTGATCCTGATGTATAAATTTTTTATTGTTGTATTTGATTTGCTAGTATTTTGTTTAGCATTGTTGCATCTGTATTCATCAGAGATATTGGTCTATAGTTTTCTTTTTCTTGTGTTATTTTTATGAGGTTTTGGTATCAGGAATAATGTTGCCCTCATCAAGTAAGTTAGGAATTATTGCCTCTTCTTCAATTTTTTAGAAGAGTTTGAGGACGGGTATTAAATCATCTTTGAATGTTTGGTGGCATGCCCTAGTGAAGACATCTGGTCCTAGATACTTGCTTTTGGAAAGGTTTTGAATGATTGTTTCAAAAACTGTAGTATATTCATATATATCGTGGTTCCCAACCTTTTTCCACTTATGTACCCCTTTTAAACACATTTCTTTAAATTGTACTCCTTGTTTTTAAAACAGCTGTTTTTAAATACTGACACTTCTGTTCAGTGCTTTTCTTAATGTAAAATCAATAACTAAACTGATCAAACAATCTGGCTATAGATATGGTTATATGTCTGGGAAAGTTCTAAAAATATCGCAAAATGATTGTTCTGAAACTGTGCATAACGATTGGTAGATGAACAGTTTGGGGGAAGGGTTCATAGCCACACCCTCACCAGACACCATTCCCTAATGTGATCTAATTTTGAAGTGTCTCCATTAATGGTTATTCAAACTTAAAATTTATGGTTCCATAACTAATGTTTTGCATTTTTTTCACTTTATTTGTTTTTTCACCATTACTTATTATTTTTGTGTAACCCTGAACAACCCAGCGTGTACCCCGGAGGGTATGCATAACACCACTTGGGAACTGATGCTATATACTAACAGTGAAATTTCAGAAAAAGAAATTTTAAAAATTCCCTTTGCAACTGCAACAAAAAGAATAAAAAACCTAGGAATAAACTTAACAAAGGTTGTGAACAACTTACACACTGAAAACTACAAGAGATTGTTTTAAAAAATTGAAAAAATACAAAGAAATGGAAAGATATTTCATGTTCATGAATTGAAAGAATCAACATAGTTAAAACAGGCATATTACCAAAGAAATACACAGATTTAATGCAATCCCCATCAAAATTCCAATGGACTTTTTTCAAGAAATAGAACAAAAACATCTCAGATTTGTATGAAATCACAAAAGACACCAAATAGCCAAAGCAATCCTGAGAAAATAGAACAAGTCCAGAGGTATCATATTCTTTGACTTCAAATTATACAATAAAGTGACAAAAATCAGAACAGCATGATATTGGCAGAAAAACAAATTAATGAAACAGAACTGACAAGCCAGAAATAAACTCACATATGCATAGGCAGATAATTTTTTTGACAAAGGAGCCAAAAATAAATAATGAAGAAAAGAAAGCCTTTTTAATAAATGGTGCTGGAACAGTTGGAAAGCTTCATTCATAAGAATGAAACTAGACTGCTAACTGTCATCATATACCAAAATAAAGTCAAAAGGGATCAAATTCCTAACTATAAGACCTGATACAATAAATTGCAAAGAAGAAAGCATATATACTAAACTTATGAACCTTGGATTTAAAGATGATTTTATGAATTTGATCTCAGAGTCAAGGGAAGTAAAAGTAAATATAAATAAAAGGGACTATTTCAACCTAAAAAGCTTCTGCACAGCAAAAGAAATTGTGAACAAAACAAAGAGGCAACCAACTGAGTAAGAGAAGATATCTGCAAACAACACCTCTGATAAGGGGCTAATACTCAAAATATATAAAGAACTCATACAGTTAACAACAACAAAAAATCCAATTAAAAACTGAGCAGAGAACCTGAACAGACTTCTTCCAGGAAGACATACAAATGGCCACAGATATAAAAAAGATGCTTGACTTTACTCTTAGGGAAACGTAAATCAAATCCACAATGAGCTAACACCTCACACCTGTGAGAATGGCTACTATCAACAAGACAAGGAATAACAAGTGCTGGAGATATCCAAGATGGCAGAGTAGATAAACACCGTGCCTGCTTCATTCCGTGAACACATTAAAATGACAACTAAATTGTAGAACAACCAACCTGGAGAACCATCAGAAGTCTAACTGGACAGAAGTTTTATACCTAAGGAAACAAAAAAGAAGCAATGGCAAGACTTGTAGGAGGGCTGGAGATGCAGAACAGGCTAGCCCCAACCTGTGTGTGGTGGTTGAGAGCACTGGGCTCAGAGCTTTCCCCAGAGGAGCGAGGGACCCCAGCCCATTACCAGTCTCCCCAGCACAGAGTACTGGTACTGGGAAGAGAAGCCCCACAACATCTGACTGTGAAGACCAGTGGGGATTCTGACATTTGGGTGGGATAAAGGCTGTGCAGGAAAACCAGATGTCCTCTTAAAGTGCCCCTGTACAGGCTGAGTCACTTGTGGGCACTCACCCTGGATTCTAGTGGAAGGATGGTGACTCAGGAGGCATAGAGGCATACAGACGGCGGACTTCGCTGTGAGGCTTTGAGGCAAAGGCTGGAGGACAATCGCTGCTTTTCCGGGGTGGGGTCCTTCTCCATTGCAGCTGGAGGGTGGGTTGCCTCTTTCCTGTGTTGTGCCTGCCCCTATATGGCCAAATCTGAATCTGATTGGTCCGGCGAACTCCTTGAGCTCCACCCTGCTGATTCACTGGGACCCTGCCCTACCCAACACCCCCAAGCCAGAGACTTGGGACAGAGTTAAGCACCCTATCCTACACCCACACTGTAAACACTTTTCCAAGGCAGACCATGAAGGCTCTTTCTGCCCATTCCAGTCCTTTTATATGGGCTGAGAAACGGGTGGTTGTAATGGTGGCCCGTGGTAATTCTATAATGTTTACTAGCCCTGTAGACATAAGTCTGATCCCAAATGGGATTTTGTTTTCATGTGGAATACTTCACACCTATTATCTTCATCTGTGAGCCCTCATGCAAATTTCTGAGCAACAGAAAATACCCTTCTACACAAAAAGACACACCAACAGGAAGACCGAAAAAAGACCTATAAAGGTTTTGTTGTAAAATAGTGGCAAACTCTAACAGAATATCTAGATGAAAGTTAAAAATGTAATCATTCGGATTTTTATTATTTTAGCACTATTATTAAACAACATTTAATTTGTGCCAGACAATATTCTAAGCTCTTTAATACATCATTTCACTACATCCAATTAAATGGCATTAATTTTACTACCTCCAGTTCATGAATGAGAAAACTGAGACTTAGAGGAATTAATTGGCCACGTCAGATAGCTCTTCCCAACACCAAATCACTATATGGTGTCTAAATCACTCCATTATAGTACCCGTCAACTCTCTTTTCTTCCTAACTGTTCTTTTATTTATTTACTATGTAGATATTAATAACTCCAACATTCCACAGAAGCAGTAGGGGGACAGGATTCCCAGCAATGTCCCAATTTTTTTGCATATTACATTATTTATAGCTTGAATACATTTTTTCTTCTCCATTCCAAAACAAAAATACACATATCTACAAAATTTATATAATAAAAACGAACTGCAAAGTTTTGACACATAGGCTTATTGTAGACATATTTTCTTCCTCTTTATTTTCACATATTAATAAATCTGACCACACTGACTCAATTGCCTCTCTACTAAGTGGAGAGAAGGGAGAGACAAAGAATGAAGCATCTTTGTATCCAGAACTCCCATTGTCTCCCTAACCAACAGCCTGAGACTGAATGCTAAATAAACTTGACTTGATTTCCCTGGGGTCATCATCTTCCCCCACAGCCTTCCTGGATGAGAGAAGACGATGGCAGCGGCAAGCTCAATGACATGACATTTGGCACACATTCCAAAACTCTTTGATTGCCCAAGGGTATACAGCACAGCCTGAAAAAATGCAGATTGAACTAAGGACTGTACTTTCTTCACTCCTTGCCAAAATTTGTTTTCTTTTGAAAAAGATTGTAAATGTAGGAACCTACACTTTCTATTACCATTAAGTCTTCCACAAAGAGCACCTTTAACTGGACAGCTCGCTGAGAATTTCACTTAATAGTCTGGTTGCCAATTTTGAAGGAGGCAAGAGAGAAATTAGAATTAAGAATTGATGAAAGAATTCTGAGTGAGGAAAGAAGGGAAGGAGGAGGAGGAAGAACCTTGATGAGTAATGACATAATTAATGCATGTCGGCCTTTGTTTTCTCCAGTGAATATTCTATATTCTCACTGTTTATCTTTTGTCATCATTTTAATTAAATGGAGCATAGTCTTTAACAATTGTAAGGGTTGCCATGAGCATATTTCTGCCCCCAAAGTTCACACAGTGCAGGCAATGGGGTACTACTTTGAAAGCGGTTTTGAAAAAGTGGAGAATAAAATACTTAAAAACATCTATTTTGTTGATTAAAGCTTATTCAACATTTCACTAGTGGGAGCTTTTACTGTACACTTGAGTTGCTTGCTTGATAGTATTTGCCTCCAGTAAAATCCTGTTTGGGAACTCATATTCTTTTATATGCTGAGATCCAAACTGTTTTGTACAGGGCCAGCTAGCTTCATTAAAATGATTTCCTGCCGTCACACGGTGACCTAAATGACAATTGACTTCTGCCTTCCATTAGCAGAATGCATTCAAATTTAATTTTCATGAATGAATGCAATTCATGCTTCACATCATGTTATTTTAAACAATACCACAATGTGGATTCATGAACAATGCTTTAAAATCTATTTCCAATGCTGGTGTCTTTAAAAGAATAAACTAAGGAATTCTATGCCCTTGTATGTTCTAATTCATTGAAAATGCATTGCAGTATTTTAAGATGATTAGCCCTATACACTCTCACTGCACCATAGGCTTCTACTGGAATGTGTTATATAATCAGAAACAAAGGCTTTCTCTCCTCCCTCCTACCGCCCGGCGTTGTACAAGTCACAGGAGCAGGAGTTAAACTGGCAATGAAAATGTCTTTCCAACACTGATTAAATAGTAGCAAATCTTTAACATTATTTCCCGATATAGTTACAATTTTTGGTTTACCCTATCTCCTACACTAATTAATACCAACAAATCGCTTATATCAGCCAGATGGGATGACGCTAAGATTAGTCTGATGTTTTACCTCAATTATAGAACTAGAAGATGGATTTTGGAAATAAATAAAAACATGCCTTGAATCTCCCGTTTCTTCATTTCTCCCCTTATTTTTTAGTTCAGATTTTATTTCTTCACAGTTTTGGAACAGACCACGTTACTGCTTCTGAACTCTTTATGAATACAAAAAACCCAAATTGGGTGTTTACTTGATCGAATACATGATTAATGTGGTGAATTGCACATAGTCCCAATCCTTTAAATCTCTCTGAAGAATTACATTTCTGTCCACAGGCATGTCACTGTTAAAAAATGAGCCACCCAATAAAAGAACACACAGTATATTAATATGTAATTTCTTTCCCAGTATGAATGCTAATTACTGACAGTGCAGACCTTATGCTTGCTCCTTGGTATGGATGGACTTTCTAGTGCTCTTGGTTTGTATCATCCCTGTTTCAGTTCTCATTCATGCACATTTTCATTTTAAAGGCTCCTGAAGATACACAGGGGAGCTATTTAGAATTTTTCTAGATCTAACACAATTTTGTCGGAGAACTTCTAAAAGGGGGAGGGCTGAATATATTCTAATGTACTTCCAGAAATTAATTTGTTTTGCATGAAAAGAAATGTCATTATGTTAAATAATTCCTCTCTTGAAAGTACTTTCTCAATTGCTTTCTGGCAGTCTTATTAACCTATAAAAATAATTCAGTTGCCTAATGTTTTTTTTCTTGTTAGCTTCCAATTGAACATTATGTAAATGTGGGATTTCTACAAATTACAGGAGTTTGAAATGTTTACTTCAATAGTTGTTTTTTTTGGGTTGGGTTTTTTGGTTTATTTGGGGGGGGTGTTTGTTTATTTTAATACTAGAGTCTGGTGCGGGGGGGAATGATTCACAAGAGATATACACAGCCTTTTTGTTTGACTTAACCTCCTCTCTTTCTCTTCTTCAAGCCCAAATATTTATTCTACCATATGTACCCCACAATCTCCTATTTAACTATGAAGAGCTTTTGGTAACATATTAAACCTCAAAAGGCAAACTCTTGGCCACTTATTAGTCCTATAAGCTATATGATACCAAAAATATATCCAAAGCTCTTTGAGGACTTATTTTTATATGAATTAAATCCATTTTTACTCCTGCAGTGCCTAGTATGGTGTCTGAGATACATAGAGAGCAGTAATTATCTTGGCCTCCATTTCACTCAGCACTGAACTTTGGACTATTCAGAAATGCTTATGATCAAGTGTATGGCCATCACTTTAATGGATACTCAAGTTAAAGCATTTGTCCACTGTAAGTGGTTTAAAAATCAAACTTTATCTTATTTTGACTAACATGTACCTTTGGGGACAGAGAATGAAGCTGACCTCATCTATTTCTAGAATTGAGAAAAGCGATGACTATAACACCTTGACCTTTCATAACTAAAATTTTACGTTAATGGGATCAGAGTTCAGCAAATTATATTGGGGTTTTCTTTAAAGGTCAGAAAAGGAAGAAAATCTATTAAAAGGGTACCCACAATTTAAAGCAATACCAGTGAAGAATAGAAAATGTAACGCAATGGCTGGAAGCTGAGAACCTACTCCCGGTGCCTGCGAAAGGAGAGAGTAGAACGAAGTATGTAAACTAAAGAGACTTGCCTTTGAGTAATTTCACTTTCCAAATAAGCAAGTAAGGAATTAAGCCCTTGAAAATGGCCATGTAGCAAGAGATAACAAGAGTCATGCATTAATTGAAGTTACTTTTTTTATGATTTGTTCAAATCCCCAAGGTCCTCTACCCAAGGTCCTCCACCCAAGGTCCTCCCGAGGATACAGGGCAGTGTGCAACACATAGTGCATGCATGCAAAGACTTGTTGTTGAGTGAATGTACCTGCTCACATGCAACTAAACTTGCACTTGTCACTGTTAGCTTAGATAATGTACAAATTGCAGCCCTTAAAATACTAAACGCTACTAGCCTTACCTTGATTATTAACTGTAACAGGAAAAGAGCTTAAATACAGATACAACCTATCAAAATTAACAGACTGTTTTGGGAGGTGGTCATTCATTTGTTTTTTAATATTCTCAGGAAGTAGTTCAACTTCCAAGGGAGCACTTAGCCTGTAAGTTTTCCTGATCTCTGTGTTCTTGTTTGTCCTGTGAAGACGGAGGATTTCCTAGGCCCCCGGATGCCCTCACATCACGGCTGAGACTCCTGCTCAATGTATTTCCACTGGGTCTGATAAGAACCACACTTCTTCCCACTCTTAGAAGTCACCTGAGTGACACTCTTTTCCTTGCAACCCAAAGTTCCTAACCCACATACATAAAGAAAAGTTTATATTTTAAATTCAGATCAGCTAAAAAAATAAGTGTTTTATCGATCATTAGTGTTCTGCCTTCCTTTATAAAATTTGAACATCTTTTGATAATCGTTGTCAGCCAAAAATATCTCATTTCTCAACTTCAACAGTTCACCAAGTAATAAACATCTACTGCTAATCTATTTTAAAGTATTGTCATATGGGAATAATATAATAAAATCCACCCCCCGCCCCAAATTACCTGCCTGGCATAATGTCCCAGTAATTAGCCTTGTAAACTCACCTTGAACAACACATTTAAACCAACTCTTTAAAGTCACACACCCTGCCCTACCCATCCCTGACCTAGCTTCATCCCCTCACGTGGTCCAATTCCCTTATTCCCCTTGCTTGACAATTCAGGCAACAAAGGAATGTTCTACACGGCAATGACTGTTCATCTCTACCTCTGTTGCATGAAATAAAGAGAAGTAAGATGAAGGGGACAATTTTGGAAATGAAATGGGGAGGATAATGCGTCTGAGCCAGAAATGGACATTTTGTAACAGCTGGTGCAATCTCATCATTTGGCCATCCTGTTTCCTCCATACCAGGCTTTCCACATCCTCTTACAACCTTCATAAGGCACACATGGTTACCTTCATATTCAGGAAGGAGACGCTCTGCCGCTAAGGGCCGCCGAGGTGTCGCCACACAGGTTCGTGTGGATTTTGTCAGCAGTAAAAGAGAGAACGCACAGCATCCACGGGCCGTCGGTCTCCTAACAGTTCTCTCTTCTCTTTTCTTACTTTCTGCCTGAAACGTTTTACTTTACCACGGCTCGGGTGTATAATTAAAGCTATTTTATAAATAGCTTTTTTATTTAATTATTTTACTTGTTGACTGATGAGTGTCTCGTCATCCTGATCTAAACGGGAGTTTCTCATACTTTTGTTTTTACCTTGATAAACCTAAATGTCTGTATATTTTTGTCCTGAGGTGACATTCTGACAATTTTTTAAAATTATCATAAAGAAATAAATCTATATGTACATACACATACGAGGCTGTCTGGAAAGGACCCAACCATGTAATACGAAAAGTGGAGGCATTTATAGCGGGATGATTTCCCATAGCCCTTGTATACATGAATATACACACCTGATTTCACTTTTTTTATTTATTGTTCTGTCTCTTAAGCTCTGCCCATTTTATGGGTCTCTCCATGTCACATTATTTCAAATATTTCGTGAAGATATTTTTAAAGGCTTTAGTAGACTCAAGTCTTGGTGATTCAGCAATCAATTCAGCTTATCTGATAAAATGTGGTGGTACTAAAAATGGGAGAAAATCCAAACTCTCAGTTTAAATGTTCTACATTTGACAACATTAAGAGATCACTCCATTCCTCCAGCAAAGAGAATACGCCAAAGAGCAACAATCACTTGCAACCCTGAGAGGTATTCCCAGCGATGGAATTATGCGTTGCCCTTTGTGGGTAGAATACCATGGACATAGCTGGACTCTAAGTGCAGAGGGCCCTATTGTAGCAACCATTATCAGCCACCCTCCTGTCCATAGACCATGACCATCCTCTCTAAAGCAAGAAATCCCTGACCCTTGGCTCTGGCTGGTGAGTGAATGACGATAGCACATCCAGTGACAACTAACTCTCCGGTGGTCAGCTGAACATCTTTTAGAGAGCAGGGGACATTTTATTTGTCTGATTCTCTTTGGCTCTCTTAGGTGTGTTCTCTCTTTTAACATTTCTCAATGGCCCAGTTGAGCTCCCTGAATCATCCTGATTCTCTGAAAATAAAAATATCCACACTTTTTATGCCATCTCATTTCTTAAAAACATTAGTAAGAATCTCTCCTTTTAATGGTGTTTACTTCCCTGTTCAGAGCCCCAAGTACCCAGCTGAGGACAGTTCAACATTTCAAAGAAAGGGATAAAACTAGTTTTGTTTATTTATTTATTAGTCTCACTAGTTCCATCCCTCTTCAGGGCTTTATACATAACACAATTTTTAAATACACAACACATAGACCTATGAAATGAAACCTATTATTGGAATAGAAAAAAATTACTTCGGATTTGAAAGTAGTACAAAGCTTTTTTCCCCCTTTTTGGCAATTGCTTTGTTTCCATGATATAGAACAGAGAATCATCTACTTACCTTCTCATCTATGGATGATAGAAAACTCATAGCCAAATTTGCAACCCACCTCAAGTGAGTATTTTCCAAGGTTTGACAATTAATTTCATGAACTCATTCTAGAAAAAGTGCTACGTATCTCATTGCTGAATATCACTACAGTCACCTTCAAAGTATTCTCTTTGGGAAGCCATGCACTGACGTCAGTGCCTAGTGCACCCTTCAAAGCAATTTTGGAACTCTTTTTCTGGATGGCCATCAGAGCTGTTGATGAATCCAAAATCTGACAATTAAGTTCACAAACTTGCCACCATACACTTATTTTGATGGCACTGTACAAACAACTCCATAAAGTGTCATAAACTTGGCAAGGTACAATGACAGCTCTGATGGCCATTCCAGAACAAGAGCTCCAAAATTGCTTTGAAGGGTGCACTAGGCACTGATGCTGGCACATAGCTTCCCAAGGGGAGTACTTCAAAGGTGACCATAGTGATATTCAGCAATGAGGTATGGAGCACTTTTTCTAGGATGAGTTTGCAAAATTATAGTTGTTCAACCTCGTAGACCTCAGACCATTCATTATATATGCTCTTTTTCCAGGGCTTCTCATTATTTTTCTACCATTGTTCTTCCTTCATTCTGATTTTACTTTTATTCACTCTTATAAATAAGATCTTGTGATCCTATATACACATACATTTTAAGTTTGGGTTTTTGTGATGAGATACGTTATGCACATAGAATCACAAATATCGTATTTATGCACACATATAATAGGGAAAATTGCTCAGAGTAGAATGACACTCTTCATGTAATGTTCCTTTATAATACAATGGCACTTGAGTACAGACAGACTCACAAACTAAGACAAGATTGTACATTCACGGCTACAGGTAGTGTTATTGTGGTGAGACAACATCAGAGGATAGAACACACCTCTCTACAGCATGGAATCCGACCTGCAGGGATATCCATTGCCTGCTGGGGGATAGCTCTGTTCATTCGGTCAGAACAACCTCAAGAGATTTCAGCTGTTCCCAAACACTCAGTACTCTTAATAAAAAGAAGGATTAAAAAGGAAGAGAAATGGGGAAGGGGCACTGAGACTAATAAACACAAGCGTCATTTCCCCAAATACATACTTCCTATTGATTAACTTCATGATGAGTAAATGTTTCACTTCTTTGGTTGTTTCCTTATTAGGGTCCCCCAAGGTGTATATTTCCCTTTTCAAAGGGCTACGAGAGAATTTCTGTTGTCTTGACTTTAAGCTTTATTTTTGTTTTCCCCTGCTGGCATAATATGGTGATACTTCTGAACACACTTTCCTCCTTCTCCCTTGAGTGACAGTGACAAATTCATCTGGCCCTCAAACCATTATTATAACAAATCACCCAGTGTCACCAGTTCAGGAAGCATATTCTAGCCACCTTCCCAGGGTGTTAATGCTGCTGAAAGCCAGTCTACTAAATTGAGGTAATTGTCCCCGGAAAACAATGAAGGACCAAACAGAGTCAACGCCATTAGTATCACTTCTCTGACAGTAGTAATTTTTACTTTGATTCTGTATGTCAACTGGTGTGCCGGGCAACCATACAACAATGAAATAATGAGACGGCAACTGGTCCTTTGCCCCACCCATGGCCCAAGCCCTGTCTCTGGGAATCCTGCCAGCTACCTTTATTTGGCAGCTGCCTGCTTCATGCTAAGAAGAAGGGAGAAATATTTGTCTTTTCACTACAAGATGCAATGTTTTGTCTTTGTAGCAGTGGTTGGGAAGGCTTTGTTGTGAATGGTACAGTATCCCATAGGGTTTGCCCTGTGACTTGAGTGAAACTTCAGATGAAGGGCTTCCTTATATGCAGTCCTCAAGGTAAGAGAATAAGTATTTTCAAGAGTCTTAACCCTAATTTTTTGAACTTGTGTGCTAGGTGAGGCAGGGGAAATGATGGGGAGTTTTGTTGGTAAGTCAATAGCATAAAGACCTTTATAGATTGACAAATAGTCATCCTCCCAGATTTTCACTGACTCAAATTGTGAAAACAGAACTTGCTTAAGTTCTGAAAGCAAGGTCTCCTTTCTTGTACTCAAAATTGTATTCAATATCCCTTCAGTTAATGTGCATTGAGAATCACATTCAGCTTTCTGGAGAAAGTAACCCATCAAGAACCTCAGCCATCCTTCCGAGAAGGCAACAGGAGAAGAAAAGAATCATGTGTGTGTTTCTAAAAAGTAAGTAGAAATTACTGGACTGGGAAAAGTTAGAACTGGCCCTGGAATACTCAAAGGAACATCAGCTCTTGGCTCTAAATGTAGAATAATCTTAGCTGTTCAGAGTATTATAATTCCTTGATAATTATGACCAACCTTGTAGATTGGGCTCACTCAGTGTATTTTCCCTAGACTATCTCTTCATTAGATGCCCATAAAAGTTAAATACCTACTTGTCTAGCCTCACTAACAGGTAAGTGTGGTCATTTCACACATTCTGGCCAATAAAACATGAGCAAAAAACAAAACAAAACAAAACAAAACCGAGAGGAGGGAGAACAGGGGTGACTTTGGGGGAGAAAATTTTTTCTCTTCTGATAAAAAGAGGAAAGATACTACTGGCCTGGTCTATTTTCCCCATTTCCCCTTCTTCCTGCATTAAATGAAGTTTCCACATATAAAGCTATGGCAATCATCTTGCAACCAAGAAGCAATAAGCATGGGAATTAATACTAGCATACTAGGTATGCTAGACTAGAAAAACAGAAAAAGAAAGCCTGAATTTCTCACAATATCATTGAGCAGCTGAACCAATGCCAGAAACTGTACAAGTCTAGAGTTCTTGTCATGGTATAATAAGAAATACATATTTACTTAAGCCACCCTTAGTTGGGAACGCTGCTAGCTGCAGCCAAGTACATTCCTAATAGGTCCTATAAGCATGGCCAAAAGTTCATACATTTGCACAGACCAATCTCACTGCAGATGAATTGGTGTACATCAATACTTAATTCTGGAGCCTGGAACTTGAGGCTCCAGAATTATAAAATCAAAGACCTTGAGTTAAGAAGTAGGACACAATATGAACATCTAACTCCTTCCATCACTCACATCTTACCCCTAGACGAAGTATCACTCATCCTGGAGATGTGGGACAGAAAGCCCAAAAATTATTAGGAAATAGCTTTCTTAGACCAATAAATTCTCAATATCTAGAAACCTATGAGGCCAGAATGTCTTTCTCAAACTTGAGATCCTGACAAAGATGTACCTGAGGTTTCACCAAATATCCACAACACTTGCCCATTCTTAGAAGGACTGTACATTGTGAACTGTCA
This sequence comes from Lyroderma lyra, assembly GCA_004026885.1. Lineage (NCBI taxonomy): Eukaryota > Metazoa > Chordata > Mammalia > Chiroptera > Megadermatidae > Lyroderma > Lyroderma lyra. The sequence continues at coordinate 20,464 of PVJL010003378.1, forward strand.
CATTATGCCATTGAAAATAAACTCCTCGCTTTGGAGCTATGTAAAACAACTGAAATTTTCTATCTGGTCAAAAAGACATGGTGCATATGAGAAAGAGAAAATCTGGCACAGCAGCAAGAGTCATTGCTGACATTTTCATTTGGTTGTTGTGGGAAGAAAATTCACAGCCAGTGGCTGTCAAATCCCAACATATAAGGTTAACATGCTCCAGTAGTTGACAGATATGTTCATTTTTACCTACATAAAAGAGAACAAAACAGAGTAGCAGGCAGAGAGTGATCACGAATAACCAAATCTAATTCTTCTTGACATCCATGGTTATAAAGTTTGGGGCAAATGTAAGTATTAACCCCCAAAGAAGCACAGACTTCAAAGAATGGGGTAAAGTTAAGAAGAGCTGAAAGAAGTTCTAGAACTATATATTTACTCCCTTTTCATTCCACTCCAACTTTTGCCTTTCACCTTTGCCAAGTCTTATCAGATGAGTGCCATAAACAATGTAATTTATGTAAATAGAATCCATTATGCAAATGATTCCAACTTGCTTGCTACTTAGAAATTTTGTTCTTTTATGTTTAAGAAACATAGCCTTTATCCCCTGGAATTAGACAGATTGGTTATGTTTATGTTCTTAAAGCCTTCTGCTGCTGTTCTGGGCTTTGAGGAAAAGTCATTTTTTATTTTAAAAAATGTTTTGCTGTGCCTCCCACCCCCTTCTGTAGAAACAGCCCCTTTGTTTAACTTGGTGGTTTGCACACTAGTTTGATGACTGTGGTGGTTTAATAGAACTTTTGTGAGAAAGGTAGTTACACAGAGAATGAATGTATAGATTATACCCTCCACCCCAGAGGAGATCTGTTGTTTCCTTAAGTTGCATGAAACTGAGTAATTCAATTAATTCAGAGATCTCTGTGAGCTTTATTCCTTGATCAGTTTCAGTCACAGTTCCAAACACGAACTTGATGAAATTCTTGTTCAGAGCCATAAAATAGGGGAAAAACTATATACATGTGCTGTTTGTGTTCATATTCTCTCCACACTTTAAAATTATAAGCCAAATTATAATGAAATATAAGATAGCATGCTCCATTCTATACATGAAAATATTCAAAATGCTTTTTCTACTAATGTTAAGTACATTTTATAATTTCTTATTTATATGCATGCACATACAAGTATAAAGTATGATAAAAGACAATGTTATACAAGGAAAGCCTAGAAGAGAGTATGGCTGTGCTTCAATAAATGAACATTACAAGAAATGAATTATGAATTTAAAGCTCTCCTCCTCGCCTAAAGAAACAAGTTTTTCAAGTTGATGAGTCATTTTAACACAAAAAGCTTCCAGTCACTTAAAAATACTGCTCTTTTAATACAAGAGAACACAACACGCTAAAACCTCCAATCTGACTTGATGATCAACCCAATCCAACCAGCCATGATTTACACCCATTCACGCTTAGACTGTTCAAATTAATCTCCCTTGTTTCATCTGGATTAATCATTCCATCAAAGCATCTTGCTTTCATCACTGTTCTATGTTTTGTTTGTTGTTCCTACCTGGTATCTGATGACTTGTTCTAATACTTTGTAGCTGTGCAAATGAAGCTGACATGTTTTCTGGTACTTTTCATCAAATTCAACACGTATTTATTGAGCACTGACTAAGTGACAATCATTGTTCCAGACTCTGAGATTTCAGCAACAACCAGGAAAGTTAAGGTCCCTGCTCTCATGAAGCATATAGCTGGGAGAAGACAAACAATAAACATACAAATGAAGAGGTGAACGAGATGATTCCACACAGGGATAATGCTCTGGAAACAAAGTGGACAATGAGGTAGAGTCAGCAGGAGATGGGGGAGGGGGAAGGCTGGGTCAGAGAAAACATCTCTGAGAAGGGGACATTCCACTGAAACGTATGTCCTAAGAAAGAGGCTGTCACATGAAGATCTGAGGGAAGGGTAATCAGGTAGGGCAGACACCGGGGACAAACAGCCTGAGCAGGAATAAACATTTCCTGTTTAGATACCAAAAAAAAAAAAAAAAAAAGAAAGAAAAGAAAGAAAGAAAGAAAGAAAGAAAGAAAGCTATTGTGGCCAGGGGGTGAGGGGAGAGGCTAGCCCAAGAAGATATTAGCAAGGAAATTTGGAACAAATCACTTAGGGTCTTTTGGGTCTTGGAAAAGATTTTGAATTGCATTTTAATTGATACAGGAAGCCACTAAGAGTTTAAGCAAGGAGCGGCATGACCTGAACTATCCTGTGAGCCCATTACTATGGCTGCTGAATAAAAAAACGGGGTTGGGAGGAAGGGGGGACAAATGGGGAAGCAGGGACAATCATTAGATTTCAAGTGAGAAATGACATTGTCCTCAGCTAATGTTTCAACTATGGATTTGATGTGGAGGGGTAAAATGCGGGATATATTTTGAAAGTAGAGCTTACAGTTTTGATTGATAAGATATCGATTGTAAGGGAAACATCTTCCGTGTGACATTTCTTTTCTCCTTAGTGGCATTTCCTCTCACCCAATCACATTGGTCTTTACAAAGAAACCAGGTCAACATAAAACTACACATCATAACAAGTTTCTGCTGTTCATTAAAATTATATCAACCCGTAAGATCACAAGGAGGGAAACAACTTAATAAATCCATTTTGATAAGAAATGTCTTTTAAAATGTATAGTGTATAAATGGGGAGATCTTAATAGAAACAGTGTTTTCAGGTAAATAGTTTTAGAATCATTGTACAAAGAGCTGCAAAAATTCGGAAGTCAGACAGCTCCTTCCTGCCTTGCTTTCAAGCCAACTGGCTGCCCATCAGAAAGGGGTGGTTCTAATCCAAACCTTGCTGCCACATTACCTTAGTAGAGAGTTTCTCAGATCTTTTCTTGTGAACACACTTTTTCATTAAACTTGTTAGGGTGACACTGGTTAATAAAATTATATAGGTTTCAAGTGTACAACTTTATAATATAGTTTTTAAAAAGAGAGACTCCAGAGAGTAAGATAAGACTCCAGAGAGTAAGATAAGACATGCCTACTATGGGGGAAAGTGCAAAAATTAGAGCAGAGTCTGAAATTCCAAATCCAAAACTCACCTGTAATGCTGTCCCGCTCTGGCCCTTGCACGGCAGAGAAAAAGGGAGGAGGTAGGCTCTATGTTAAGGTCAGCCTTTAGGAATAGAGGGGAGTTTTACTCTCTATTCTCTTTTCTTTTACTGATCAGGAGCCAGGTATGGGGTTTGGAAGAAGCAGCACTGCCCAAGATTAGGTCCGGCTTCCCAGGGAAGGTGCCCGGGTCTGACACTAGCTGCACTACTGCTGTGAACATTCAGAGTTAGGAGCAGCAGCAGCTCACGATCACAACACAGGCTGGGTCTCCATCACGTGGGACCCCAAAAGGGAGCCATCCACTCACTGGGACCAATGGTGGCCCTGAAGGGAAGGTCTCAAACACTCCCATTTTGCCCTGCAGATGTTCTGGTGGCCTGCTATGCACCTGGGCTTAAAAGAGATGGGGAGAGAAGAAGCCTCTGAACATTATTCCTTTACAATATCTTACTGGTAGCATCTTGTTTCTTGCCCTGACTTGTCTGATTTTACACTTAAAAGCAATTGTCTCCACTTTCCTCTTCAGTGAGTGCCCTAGTTTCCAATTTATATGACATTTCTATTTGTGTATCAGATAATTATGAAGTTCTTTGTTCAGCTCATTTGGCTTCTTTTTATTCTTATTTTTCTTATATAAAAGGTGATATTCTCTTTTCTCAGGCTAATTTCCAATGATTGTATTGCTGTTTCCTTATATCGAATTACTAAAACTCTTGCTGGCCTTTCCATGCAGTTTGAGAATTTTTACATGGAAACACAAATATAGCACACAAATTTAAAGCAGTTTCTACAACACAAAACGGGAATGGGGAAAGCCTCTGCAACTATTATTTTTAAAGCAAACAACTGCTGATTGGTTTATTTTTGGATCTTTTGCTCTGATTTTCAAATATAAGAGTCCAACCATATTATACTATTTGTGGGGGAAAAAGAAGAGAGAATCACATTTAGTCTCATGACCCACAATAACCATTATAGATTTTCAGTATTTTGTTCTTTTACTTCTTTTTCTTACAGTTCTTATTCTTGTTATTTTGAAAATAATATGGTTAGGCGTGTATTCAACCTTTTAGGTTTTACGGAGGAGGGTTTTCAAACCAGTTTATGCGTGAAGTCTCAAAAAATATTTTCTGTAGTGGTGATAAATTATTTAACCATTATTAGATGCCAGAATGTGGTGGAGACAAAACAAAGAACATTAAGGTCGAAGGAATTATCTGTATCCAGTCAGTGGCTAGCTTAAATTAAACTAACAAATCAGAAAGTGAAAATTATGGGGAAAGGAAATGCTATTTATAGTGGGTAGGAGAAAAGGGTATGTCATAGTCAGCCATTTCTATAGGGTCCAAAGCAATACAAAAAGGTTTTCCAGGGTAGAAATGGTTTGAAAATAAACACTAAAGGAGACAGGAAAAAGGAAACTTGATTGAGTTCACCCATGAGACATACACAAAGATATATTATTCATGCATAATGCAAATACTTCAGTTTTTCCAATACCTGTAGAGTTGTCTGCATATCTTTTTTTTTAATAGTCTGTGTCACATGTCATCTTAGATGGTTAGTTCTTAAAACAGTGATTCCCAACCTGTGAGGACTGAATATCCCTGTTGTTTGTTATATGACAACTACTCACCCCAACCACTCCTCCCACGCAAAAAAAAACAAAAAACAAAGAAACAAAAAATAGAGAAGAGGAGTGGGGAGCTTGAAATTATGTGAACTTTCATTTTAGTTAAAACTATTCTGATTTAGAAGAATTTTACAATTCCAGCTGGAATAACCAAGGATTTCTGTCAGCACATGTTATAAAATCCAGGTTCCAAGCCACTGTCTCAGGGGAAAAGTTGTATCTAACAAAATCTTTCTTTCTGAATTTTAAATATAAAAGAGTCTAACTATGTTATAGCAGTTGTAGAAAAAAATCACTCATAATTTCATGACCTAAAATAACAAGTATTGTTTTTGAGTATTTCGTTCTTTTCTTCTTTATGTTTTAGCTTTTGTTATTACATTAATTTTAACATTACACAAAAAGTACATTATTATAAGCTCATTGATTTTAAAAAATTAAAAATACAAAAGTGTCTAGAGAGTAATAAATGAAAGCCCCCATCATCCCCATTCCTCAGACCCACTGACGCCCCCTCCCTGGGAGTTAGAACTATTAACATCTTAGTGTGTGTTATTCTCAGATTTATTCTATGGATTTATATATAGCCATGTGTTTGAACTAGAGGTCAGACAATTTCACAAATTAATTGTAGAAAAAGCACTACATACCTCACTGTTGAATATCACTATGGTTCCCTTCGAAGCACTCTCCTTGAAAAGCTATGCACTGATGCCGGCGCCTAGTCCACCTTTCAAAGCAATTTTGAAACTCTTTTTATGGAATGGCCATCAGAGCTGTCGTCATAACCTTAGCAAGGTTATGACACCTTACCGAGTTGTCTGTATAGTACTATCAACAGAAGTGCACGGAAGCAAGTTTGCAAACTTAATTGTCAGATTTTGGGTATGACGACAGCTCTGATGGTCATTCCAGAAAGAGTTCCAAAACTGCTTTGAAGGGTGCACTAGGCACTGGCATCGGTGCATAGCTTCCCAGGGGGAGTCCTTCAAAGGTGACTGTGGTGATATTCAGCAAAGAGGTAGGTAGCACTTTTTCCAGAATGAGTTCGTGAAATTAATTGTTTGGCCTCATACATCTACAACTTACTTTGTTTTAATAAAATTAGATCATGTTATATACATTATTTAGCAACTTAATTTTTTAACAATATGGTTTAGAAAGCTTTGCATGCTGACACTTCATGCTTTCGATTAGCTACATAATATTCCATCACACTAAAATCAAAAACTAATTTAACCACACCCCTATTGCTAGACATTTAGGTTGTTTCCACTTTTTGATTTAAAATCATTACTTCTACAAGCAGTGTGTACATTGTACATACATCTCTGTGCACATGCTCTGTAGAACCGATACCTGGAAGTGAAAGTAGTGGGCCAGGGGATCTTTAAATTATGACAAATATTGCCACATTCCCTTTCAAAGCTAACATATTTCTTATTTATGTTGCTTAAAATTATGTATTCTGCCTTCTTTATAGTTGCATAACATTGGGCACATAGATAAGGAATACTTTAAATATTTTTCTGTTGTGAGATTTTAAGTGGCTTCTGGTTTTCCACCAACAAGAAAAAAATGATGTGTTATAATTCTCTGAGAATATGGGTTTTCAATGTTTTAGGTGATGTTTTCTTAGCATGGCTTATCATCTGTGCATACTTCTGAATTATTTTCTAATTTTACTGTTATATCTTACTGTTTTCTAATATTAACAGTTATATCTTAGTTTTTCCTACTTGTTAAACTTATTATGTGGATCTAGAGAGGTTCAATTTTTTCTACATGTATATTTTCTAGAATATCATCTTTGATACATTATGTCTATGGGATCTTTTGCCCATGTATTAATAATATAAACTCTTCAATAAAACTATTAACTTCTTACTTTGTCATATCTTCTGTTGAAGAAAAGTTTCTCTAGGTTGAGCTTTTCATTTTTATTCTGGCAATATACTTATGCAAAAATAAAATAATACTACTTAACATTTTGAGATATTCACTCTATGCCAGCCTTACTTAATATTTTGCTGATAAGGGAACTAAGGATTTCATCACATAAAATCTATAGGTCTATTCCTAATAATTTCTTCTCGCAATTCAAACCAGAGAAAGTCAACTTCTTTTTCAGGATTTTAACAAATATCCAATTCTACTTCTATCTACCTGTATTTGTCTTTTGAAACTCTCTACATTTTATCTTGGTCTATAGCATTAAAGATCATATGGGTATTTTCCCCAAAATTGTTAGCTGCTTTTCAAAAATCACCTGTCATAACACTGTATAGAAAAGACCAGAATAAAAATACAGAAGTGATGGTAATGAGCAACAAGAAAGTAAGATAATATAGTTTATGTTCATAATAGGTCCAAAGAAGGGAATAGAATATACAAAATAAATGTAAAACAATATGCTATAGAAATTTGTCTACATACTTGATGAAAGTTCTGCTCTTCATTATTGTATTTCTGCTTCTAAGCATTAATATTACTCTATTAGTATGACTTTTTAAGCAGCATGGTTAAAAAAACAGTATGCTTTTAAAAATTACAAGACAGTTCTCTGATGAACTAGTTTTTCTCAAACCAACTATAAACTCTTTGGGTATATGATTGTGCTTCTGCTGCTTTTAAATTCCCTGCATGGCTCAGAACTCAATTCAGGAGTAGCTGTTAAGCATTCAGTGAATACTGGTTAATAAGTGTAATGCAGCATTTCATTGACTCTTTCCATAAAAATTTCTGGAGCCTACAGCACAGAAGCATTGCTGTAGATGCTGGACTGTCACTGGTCACAAAACAGAAGCAGTCTCTGCCCTTATGGAACCTGAATTCTTGTGGGGAAGACTGTGTTTCCCAAATAAATTGTAATTACTAATTATAAGTACTCTGAAGGAAAAATACAGAATATATATAATTAGTAATTACAATTACTAATTATAAATGGGGTGGAGGAGCTGTCAAAGAAGGATTCTCTGAAGAAATGACATTTAAAATAAAGTCCAAAGCATGAGTAAGTATTGATTAGGTGAAGAGAGAGATGGGGTGTGCAGATGAAAGAAAGTTTACATAAAAGCCTTTATGTACTCCAGAAATACATCTTTCAAATAATCATCATAACTGCCTCCAAAGAAAAAGCAATGGAGAAAGTGGGGGTTGGGAGAGGAATGGGAAGGAATAATGATACAACTCCATAATATCAAAGAAATTAGTTGAAAAAAAAAAAGAGTTTCATTTAGTACTCATTGTTCTATCCAAAAGATACCAAGTAACGGCCTTATCTGTATTCTTGCTTTTCAGAGGCTGCCCCTGCCCTCGTCTTTGGTAACTTCAGACCCTCGGGGATCACAAGGCTACCCACATGGTGTACCAATGACGAGCATACCTTACGACCCCTAGATGCCTGCTAGGAACATGGATGCGGATGATGCAATGTCTTAAGTTCAGCAACGTAGAGAACATTCTGACAGAGCTGTAGAGATGAAACCCGTCACCACATTTTCTCCATCTCCTGGCCATCCAGCATCTCTACCTCAGTCACTATGACATCACATATCTGAAACCAATAGGGAAAGTAGTTTTGCTTTTCACATAGGAAAGTGGTGGGGGGTGGGGGGTGGGGGATGAACTAAAAAATGTTACCTTCATCACACACACAGGATTCTTATCTCCAGAGGTGAGGCTCATGTCCCTGTCGTTGTCTCATAGGCTCTGGGCATGGTCTGACATGTGGCAACTACTCGGGACCATCACAGAAGTCTCAGATGGATTCAGTAGCTCCTGAGAAGTTGGTATCCTCAGAATCCAAGTGTTCTTCCCAACATCCAATATCAGTCAAGAAGACAGATAATGTAAATTATCTAACTATTATGTATTTATCACCAGGCAGCTCTTTTTTTTTTTTTTTTTTTTGCTTTTTGGTATGTGGGTAGCTCCCTGACTGGGAATCGAACCCAGGCCGCAGCGCTGACAGCGCCAGCACCGAAGCCTTAAGCCACTACACCACCAGGGAACTCCCCAGGCAGCTCTTTTTATAAATGAGAAGATAGAGAGCATTAGAGAGAACTTAAAACACAGACCAGGGAGGAAAATGGAGAAGGAAATGCAGGCCAGGGAAGGCTGAAGCCATTTCTCTGCTCCATTCAAATAGCCTCCTTTTCAGACCTACCCTCAATAGTGGTTGGGATGAAGGGTGGTTATTTTCATTGTATTAAAATGCCAGTTGCTTTAGTTTTTCAAAGTCAAAAATGAAATGATCTTTCAAAGTTTCTGATAGACCACATACTACTCGGGTTGCATCTCTTATTGTGAAAATCAAGGCAATTTTCCCATAACCTTTTTTCAGCTATAGTGAGTCCTTTTTTCAGTGAAAAGATGGAAGGAAATCCTTCACACAGGCTATGTGACATCAGGCAGGCGCACTCTCATTGGAGTGGCATCTTCAGTCCCCAGCGGGGTGTTCAGTGTCAGAGGTTCCAGGCTTGATCAACATCTTACACATTTTCTTGACAGACGGATCTCTTCGGCACCTCAGCTTGTGAACAACAGCACCAATGCCCATGGTTACTTCCATATCTCTCCTACCAAGCTACAAGAAAGAGGCTTCTTTGACCTTAAAATATGTAACCATTACTCCCTATTTTTAACTTTTCGTTGTTCTAAATAGATGCTAAAGAACCCATTTTCAAGTTTTGATTCTTAATGCATTTGCTTTGATAAACATTGTGTAGAAAACATCCATAAAAGCCTTGAAAACCACTATGAAGGAAATAGTGTTGTTTTAGATTTGCAAGTTGTTCTATTTGTCACCCATCAGTTGGTACCTACCCCTTTCCAGGGTGGAAAGCAGAGCCCGCAAAACGCCAGCACCTCTTCCTCCAAGACACTCAGGGGGCCCAAGTCAAGATTCTAACCTAGCAAAGGGCCTCTCAGAATCATTGAAGGGAATTTTTCAAACCACTCATATATGTACCCCCAGATGATTCAGACACACTCCTCTCCCCAGGTAAGAACCACAGATAGATAGTGTGTTTCGTAGTAATAGCCGATGTGATCTGAGTAACAACTGATGCTACTCATTCATTATCTGGGGGCTATCAGACAATATCCTTTGTTTACCTCAGTTCCTCATCCATAAAATGGGGACACTGATTCTTAGGAGATTAATTAGAGTTTACTGTATCTGGTACATCATAAGTTCTCCACAAATGCCATTTCTCTCTCTACCTATCACAGTAAATAAGAAAAGTTGGGAACCTATGTAATTCTTGCTAACCAATGTCACCCCAATAAGTCTAACAATAAGAAAATATTTTTTAAAAATAGAAAACTTGGGTGTCTGACAAAACTGACTGCTTATTTTTGCTAGTATCCTGAGTTAACATTATCATTCTCTTAAAATGTTATGTCATTTAACACAACAAATGCATCACTTTTATATATACAAGTCAGATTTATCTTTTTTTTTTTTTTTTTTTTTTTTTTTTTTTTTTTTTTTTTTTTTAGAAAAATGGGCAGTGAAAAAAAGGCAAGAAGGAGAGATGAGGGGGTGAAGAGAAACAAAAAGACGAAGAGAATTAAATTATCTTGGGCTAAGCTGTGCTGGGTGCCTTCCAGATACTTGAATCCACTTAACTGTTCACATTCCAATGAGAGATAGGTCTCATTGCCCTCGATTTAGAGATGAAGAAACCGAGACTCAGAGGAGTTGGGACTGAGCCAGTACAGAGCTGGAGCAGACCAGAACCCAGTCCTCTTCCCTCCATGTCCTTCTAGTACGTTCTACACCTCGGCACACTGCCTTGTCCCTCTTCCCCATGTTACTCTTCCCTCCACTGTTGGTGGTGGTTGTTTGTTTTCTACCTGCATTCAACTGGTATCCACAATCTATTTCCTAAAATAACTTGAGAAAAATTTGCATTACTTGAAGGAAAAATCATGTAAGTCAAAAGCCAGGCTTCACCAGTGCCCAATAGATAATGAATGTTATAATTCTGTAATAATTAATATTGCCACTAAGGACTCCAGGGACTGAGGGTACAGAGAGTTAAAGGAAATAAATCAACAATGACTGTACCAGGTGTTGTTTTGCCTGTCTACTATTAATAAGGCATATGGAAATCCATTCTAATAAAGTTGTTTTCTTTGAGTGGATTATTGATGTGATACAAATATTAAAAATTAATATTACATATGTCCATACTTTCAAAATATTTGATTCGCTAGCTCATTAGCACATTTAGTACAAGATGTTTGGTGGAATGATTGATTAGTTGCAATACACATGAACATATAAAATTACAGTAAAAAAATAAGCCTTTAGACTATTTTACTTTTGAGGGGTTCTTAAAACATTCTTGTCATAGCTTCTATGAAAAAGCCTATAACAAAATATATTGTGGCCTTTGACATGCAAATATCCTTCATATGATTTTGGTGTGGTTCAAATATTATATATCAAGAAGAAACTTCAAGAAGCTTCTCAAATAAGGCTGTGGTATCAAAGAAGGGGCAGAGAAAATTTCAGGGACAATGTCCACGTGACACCAAGGAACGCTGAAAATGCCTGGAAGCTTAGTCCCCACCCTCTCAATCCGATTTTTTGTTGCACATGTTGTAGAGAAGAGGTATGATCTCCAGGGAATTTCCCCCAGACCCCTTGAGTCTGTCCAATTAACTAGATTACAGAGAAAATGAGGAAATGCTTGGGAAAATATCCAATCCCCAAAAGCTATTAGTTTCCCACATTAGACAGCTCTAAGAATTATTCCCTATCAACACCACATTGAGTGACATAATTTACAAAAGTTTCCCTTGCTCAGCTTTCATCTCCTAATGAAACAAGTGGGTGAGAAAAGAGTTATTACAATGGGGCATGAGCCCAGTTCTTCAGGCTCCTTCTCCCTGAAGGATTACAGGCTTATTCCCAATTACGCTAAGTACTGGGATGGGAGCAACCTAAAAAAGAGTGAACACAGAATAATGATATATAATATTTGAACCACACCAAAATCCTATTCAAATAAAATTATGGCTTAAAAATAGAATTACATATTTCTAAGCAGTCTAATTACTTTCATCATAACCTCATCAAACAGTTCCCCACTTAAAATTCTCTTCACAGAAATCTCCACATACGGAAATCCTGTTCACCCACACTAAAGTCTAATGTTATTGTCTTCACAAAGTCTTTTCTTACCATCCACTACCATTTCTTTACCATTTAATGAAATTATCTTGTGTAACCATTATAGTAAATGTAGAGCAGGGGTTTCCAACCTTTTGGCTTCCCTGGGCCACATTGGAAGAAGAATTGCCTTGGACCACACATAAAATACACTAACACTAATGATAGCTGATGAGCTAAAAAAAAAAAAAAAAAAGTCCGTGCATAATTTTTGTGATGTTTTAAGAAAGTTTACAAATTTGAGTTGTCCGCATTCAAAGCCATCCTGGGCCACATGTGATCTGTGGGCCACGGGTTGGACAAGCTTGATGTAGGAGGTACAAATATAAATTGTATGTCAAGACCTCAAGGTTTTAAATTTTAAGAGGATTAAGTAGATTCCTAATTCTTAATTTTACTATCATGAGCTGAATGAATTTATATACGAGTTTCCAGAACATACTATGTAACTCAGAGGTGGTATGCTAATTTGGCCTCAAGAGATGGGGTCTAGGGATTCTTATTTAATTTATAGTTTGCCTCATTTTGTGTTTACACAGTAATTTAAGCTACTGGCTCTGTTTTCATACGTGGTTTCAGATTTCTCAACTAGACCGAATGTTTATTGTGGGCCAAAACATATCATTAATTTCTTTAGGGTCCCTTCAGTATCCTAAATATTTGACACAGACAGACACAAAGTACCCTCAAAATTATTGCCAGTAGATTGTTAATTTGCATATCTAGTAACTAGAAGTAAGTTTCTGAAATTTTTGAAGCCAGAATTTGCACTCTAGCAGGACTTGAGGCCAGTCTACAAGAATGTTTTGCTCATTTGCTTATTTGCTGCACAAAGTTTTACATTTTTAACGCCATGGCCGTTAATTCAGATTTGATATATTTCACATAAAAATCCAGATTTCAACACTGCCTTGGAAAATCATACAACCTGGAAGAATATAAATTCTTCCATGGCAACAAATGACTGAAGTTGACAAAGAGCTATCACATCAGATCTCATTTATTCACTGTCTAAATCACCGGTTTCTACCCAGCTGATTTTACTCATTTGTATTATCTGCAGAGCCTTCGTATGCATACAGTTTGCAATCTGTTTTAAGCATTAAGGTCTTAGTAAAAGATTTGTCATCTCCAAATTCCCGTGTGTTCCTGTTTGGACCATTCCGTGTGGTCTCTACCCTTTACCCCAAATTTAAAGGCACTGGGGTGAACTTCATTTTTATTTATAAGAACATAAGAAAGAAGTAGGATGGCCTGCGAAAGACAGGCAGTATATACCGAGAGCACCCGTGACTTCAGAAGAAATTGTTCCTAATTTATTCTCTAACTGATAACTGGTCCAGGAAAAAAAAATAGCAGCTATTATTAAATTGAATGCATAACCTCATCCTCAGGCTCAAAAATTTTATAGACTTTGCTGAGCTTTCTCACGAAAGGAAAAGAAAGGACATTAACCTGACCTTTTGTTTTTAATCAAAAAGGGTATTAATAAACAATATTCATCCTTTAATCCCCAGAGAATCATGTTGCTTATTAAACTAAAATAACAGGAGGAAGTTTCTCTAATAAAGCCATAGATATCTAATTCACCATCATCGACTACAAGAATACTCATCTTGTTGGATAACTGAAAGGATAATAATCGGGGAGCTGAGATCTAAGCACGCACTTATTTCTCTGGGCCTCAAGTTCTTCACCTAATCAATAAAAAGGATTAGATGACCTTTGAGGTTCTTTCCAACTCTAAGACTCATAATTTTTTCAAGGCACTGTCTTAGATTCTACAACTTAAAGAAATACAGCTATTTCCCTACCCTTCAGGAGTTTTGTAAGGGCAGGGGGATTCACACAGAAAATGAGCAAGTCGCATTACAAGCTGGTGTATTCTATGCCCAATGAGAGAACAGACAAGAAATAGAGAATTTCAGAGGAAGAAGCAATTTCTGGGAGTGATGAAGAGAGGGTTCACAAAAGAGGTGGGATTTGGGGTGGGCGCTGAAACAATGGTTGTGTATCAACAGGCACAAATGGGAGGAGGCTCACAGGTCGGCCTTTTATCAGGGAGAATCAGGCAGGGCTCTCGTCCTCGTTGCCACTGCCGCCACGGAAGAGACAATGCTTCTTAGGAAAGTCCTGCTTGCTTTTCCATCCCCTCACATCCATTTCCCACACCACCGATCCTTCTAAAATACAAGCCCAGCTGCCTTCCGTGTTTAACTCTCAATGACTTTCACTTACAGGATATAGTGCACACTCACAAAAATAGCACAGGGGAGCTGCTGTCAAGCCCTCCAGCCCTCTGCCTTGCACCTTCCTGACTTGTTCTCACAGTCCAGTGACGCACAAACACCGAAGTCCCCCAAGGGATCACACATAAGTCATCTGAACAAATTCAGCATAAATTCACTTGCAGAAGCTGCCCCCACTCCTTCAAACGCCTCCTCTACTCTGTTCACCGGGCTAATTTCCATTCTTTCATTAAGGCTGCACTTACCCACTCTTGCTTCCCAAACTCCTCATTTACTGTATTTACAGTACTTTCTCAGCATCTGTTTTCCCCACTAGATAGTCAAGTCAGGGAATAAATCTATCCTGTCTGCCCCTGTACTTCCAGCACCTATTAAAATGCCTAACATGTAGCAGTCTCTCATGAAATATTTATTCAATGAATGAATAAGTGAATGAATGAGTTTGTAAACAGCAGAAAGAATAACAGGACAAACGACAACCAGACTCAGAGTTCAGGATAAACGTGAGCATCTTAAATTGTTACCTAACTTTAAAGAGTACATTGGCCATCAGGCAACTATAGGTGCCTCCCTTGACCGTCTGAGGCACAGAAGTCAGGAAGGGTCAAATGCTGTCCGGGACCACACAGCTTGCGCACCCTTCCAATATTGGAGTTGCAGTGCTTGGGCATTTGAACATGAATGCCTTTAGGCTTCCCTATAAAGCCCAAACACGTTGTTATGGAAAACCTGATCCACTTCTGCTCTCACCATGTAAATCTTGATTCTCTTGATATGATATTTTTAGCTAAAATGGAAAATCAGGCTTAACAAATAACTCATAATTATGGCAGGGGCACTGATGATGAGCTAAGAATTCAGCGTTTTAAATGCCAGAGCATCTTTTATCTGACCATAAATCATTGTCAGCTCTGTTTTTACAGGAAACTGAGAGCACATTCCATGTGATGGCCACTTAGAGAATTCAGATGGCCTTAAATATTTTAGACTGGCTGGCTTCAAAGGTTTTTGACTTTTGTTTGTTTCTTCCCTTGGTGGAACTGGAATATAGGCTTAAAATTCCTCTAATGCCAAACAGCTGCTACTTTGGTTTGTTTCAATTAAATCTAAATGTAGCTGCCTCAGATGCCCTGCCTATGTGGAGCTGCATAAGATATGACTGAACATCAACACCAAGCCCTGGAAAATGGTGCTATGCATGTATATTAATGAGCCATGGGGTATTTGAGAAAAAGGGAGAAAGCAGGAGTTCTAACATTTATTAGACTACGACACCGATGTACAGTAGTATCCCCCTGCCCCGTATTGCAAACAACCAAGGCCAGGGAGGTTTGCATTGGATCCGGGCAAACCGAAGAAAAATTGAGGAGCCACAGACAAATGAAACATAGGCTTTATTCTAGAAGCAAAGCAGCAACAAACATGGCGTCTGGGAGATCTTACTCAATAGCTCATCGATCTGTAGCCCATAGCTCATAGCTCCCTTCCAGGGAGTCCCATCCCCTTGTGTAGGCAGGAGAACAAAAGCAGTAGCCAAGACGTAAGCTTATAAGGCACCTAAACTACAAAGTGGCTGCCAGTTGGGAAAGTGCAAGTCCTGGTTACATAACAGGTTCATTCCAGTGGAAGTGTGGTGAGAGGGCCTAAGCCACTCCATTTTCCCCACCTCCCCTTCTCTGAATTTTGCTTTCTGCAGTTCATAACCCATGATCAACCATGGTAAAAAAATATTAAATGGAAAACTGCAGAAATAAACAATTGCATAAGTTTTAAATGGTGTGCCATTCTGAGTAGCATGATGAAATTTCTCATATCCCTGGCTCCATCCCACCCAGATATGAAGCATTCCTTTGTCCAGCACATCCATGCTATCTATACTGCCTGTCAGTCACTTAGCAGCCATCTCAGTTATCAGATGGAGTGTGGTGGTGTCACAGTGCTTGCGTTCCAGTCACCCTTACTTTGCTGAGTAATGCCACATTTACATAAATTTAATTACAGTATATTATTATAACTGTAGTAGTTCATTATTGGTTATTGTTAATCCTTTATTGTACCTATATTTGTTAATTAAACTTTATCATAGGTATGTAGGTATAGAACAAACATAGTATACATAAGGTTTGGTGCTATCCTCAGTTTCAGGCAACCACTGGGGCTCATGGACATGTCCTCCAGTAGACAAGGGCAGTAATACTGTATGGCAATCAGCACTCTAAATCTTTACTTTTAGGGGGTTCCCTGGTGGTGTAGTGGCTGGTCTTTGGCGCTCTCAACGCTGTGGACTGGGCTCCATTCCCAGCCAGGAAATTACCAAAAAAATAAAAAATAAAACAAAAAATAAAATAAAATAAATCTTTACTTTTATGACTTGGAATCAAATATTTAGAATTAATATAGCTTAGAAATCATCTAATCAGATCATTTTTTCATGATTAGAAAATGGGGACCCAGAGAATCTTATTGACTTGCCGAAGTCACCTATCTGATCTGTGTCAGGCTTCCCTCTTCTCCCTTGACAATGCATCCAGCACTCAGTATCACAAAAGGGCTTTTATTTTTAACACTTTCACTTTTATTCAGTTGTCACTACCTTAGCACAAAGTCAATAGTGAACTCCCATTTGTTCTCTCTCTCACCTCTCAACCAGAAATTCTACTATGATCTTGGTAACTGTTCTTTACATCTTGAAAAACAGGCAAAAGCAACCACAGTGATAATTTTCATTCATAGGAATAACTCTGTCAATTCTATACCAGGTACAAAGGGAAACAGCGCAATGAACTTAAAAAGAAATCTTAACATTATGAAGAGTGTCAGCTGAGAAAACATGGTTATGAAATATCTGAAATATTCTGTTAATGCCTCTTCCTGCTTTCCTCAATCTTGATTTCTTCGTGAAACCCAGTAGGCATCTTGTTACTGACAAAGGCATAATATTTAGACAGATAAAGTTTAGAAGCATTCCCATGGAAATTCTAGTCCATGGTAACAGAATATGTGTAATAATTAAGGTAGGCTAGCTGTTGTAATAAATAGGCCCCAAAATGCATAATGGCTCTAATGGAACAAAAGTTTATTTCTTACCCACTTAATGGTGCCAGGCAATGAATAAATCAGTAAGCTAGCCTTCTTCTGAATAGTTCTTCAGAGAGCAAGCTGACAGCTTTGACTTAATTTTATTTATATTCAAATTCTTCCATGGTTGTTAGGTTGGAAAATCAGAGAATCACACTGTTTCTTTCAAGTCAACTAAGGACATCTAATGCCAAAGATGCAGCTAATGCCATAAATTAATAAATGCGAAATCCAGCCAGTAACCAAGTATTGTGGTGAGCAGTATAGCTCACGTTGGCAAATTATTGCTTTTACTGGTATTTTTCCACTAACACTGCATATCTACACATATCCAGCCAGGTTTATAATCAAAATTCCCAATTAGTTCAGGTTTAAAACTAAAGATACTCAATTAGTCATTGAAATCATCCTATTTGATTGGATTGACCACTTTCTTACAAGTTCCATTTACCAAACATCCACACTCTTTCTCAGACACACTGACCTTTGGGGCATGACCCTTCCTTTCCCATTATGTCTCCTATTTTGCAGATGGAAAAACAGAGGCTAAAAGATAAATAACTTGTTCAAGGTAAGTTACAGGGTGGAGAGCCAGCCCAGGTCCACCTGACTCCAAAGCCCCAGGACTTCCATTGTCTTCCCGGTCAGTTCTTTCAAATGTGTAGATGAAATGCATTATAGATTTGGCCTGAGTAATAAGAGATTCGGAGAACGCATTCAAAAGGGTTTGCCCAGACTTAAGCCTAAATAGCAGGGTCGTGACCTGACCGAGTGCATGGCTTCTCTCCACGCCCACCCACTACTTAGCTGCAAGGGGAAGGACTAAGGCAAGGGGGCCATGTGACTGCAGGTGTTACTACCAGTCCACCTTTTCATCAGTTTCAGGCTTTTCCAGCCTCTGCTTTAGGGAAACACAGACTGGGAAGGAAGGATCAAGCCTACTCAGAAATACAAGCTGAGGTATTATCCTAGCAACTCCCTAAAGCAATTATAAACACTGTTTGCCTGAGTCTTAAGTGCTTCTGCCTGGCAGCATACAATGCAAAGTTCAAAGGTTTGTTCATTACCATAATGGGATAAAGCCTTTGCTGTTGGCTGTGCAATAATGAAGATAATTCTGGTGGATTGTGCCTTCAATCTGTGTTTATTTAGGTTTAAAAAGTTTGTTGTGCAGCTGTTCTCTTTTTCTTTTAAAATTTCTTTGGAAAACCTTTTCTTTTTATGATCAGTACTAAGGTAATAATCAACAAGATTCTTCATAGAAGGCAGAAGACTAAAAACTGAGTTTTGTCCCCCACAAAAAAACCTTCTCCCTTAACTTTTCATGGTCAACAAATAACACATTACTTTAGTATTTCTGTATTTGCCAATAATGAGAGACTTGTTAGCCTGACAAAGGCAGATTTAATTAAAACACACACAACAAATGTGTTCACAACCTTGCAAAAAATTGGCAGGAAACAAATGAGAACATATTGAAAAAACAGAACATCTCTTCCTCCTACATGATCACTAACTACAACAGTGATATAATACACAAAGCAACATAAAAGAATGGTTTTTCATTAGTGCATTTTTAGGGTTTACTACTGAACATAAGCTAACTTCCTCTGTTTGACATTCCCTGTATACTCAGACTCAAAGCCAGACTCAAAACCTATAAAGCATTTAATATTTTTAATTATTTATGCCACATACTCATTCCAGAGAGGCACATTCCAAAAGTGGCAACGCCCCCTCTCTGGGAATACTGTCCTGAAGAGAGAAATTGGGGAATTTAATCCCATTGTTTCCTGTGCTTTGGAATATTTGGGGCTGCTGCCTGCTAATAGGTCCCTCCTCTGTGAACAGCAAGAACTTGGGCCAGAAACTGTTTGAGTCTATGCTGAAATAAGGAACTTCTCATAGGAATCCCCAGAGGTAGGGGCCGGGGAAGGGGAGCATGGAAGATAAGGGATAGAGAGGTGGATGCTGTCTGTCTTCAGACTTGCTCCCCGCAATTTCCTGCAAAATGACTGGGAAGCATCAGAGTGGCGACATCTTCCTGCATACTGTGTACCTCACCTGACTCAAAGGAGATACACAGAATTATTAGGTAATGTTCAGGGAACTCTCTCTCCAAAGAGCAAGATGGTCTGGGAGGAACAGATGGGGTTGAACAGTAGGGTCCTCAGGCTTTAACTATGACAAGTTTAATAAGGTACTCAGATGCAAATTCAGGAAGGGAAGGGGGAGGGAAGGGGGAAAGTAAGATCTAGTGCCACCAGTACAGCCAATTATGTTTGTTCCAATTGTTTCCTTCGCCTCATCAGGGAGGGCTGGAGCTGCTCTTCTCACTATTTTATCTAAGACAAAAGCACATGTCAAGATAAACACTAATGTTCCCCCGAGGACAACTGAACCAGTCTTTTATGAACAAAAGACACCCCTCCTTATCAACATGATTTGGGATGCTGCCCTTCGTGAAACAAGAATCCTGGTATTTCATGACTAGACATTTTTGGCGCTTTCCTGGGCCAAGCTTTCCTTACAGAAACCACCATTGCAATCTGGACAAGCTCTTTGTTTGTAATTCAGGGGGAATGGTATCAATTCCAATAAGATCATTTTTTATTTCAAAATTTTTTCATCAATACCGAAGATCTGAGGGAGCTTATTTCTTCCTGCTACTGATGCAAAATGTCCTGCTTGATCATACAGATGAAGATGAAGAAGATGGTCTCCAAGCAATTTACAGTCTAGTAGAATCATATTGGTTATATTGATAACATAATATATTATAACATATATTATCAAATATATAATGTAATATAATAAATAATATGCAATGCAATGCAATATAATATTATATTATATTATAATATCATATCATATCATATGTTCCAAAATGCAATGGCATAAAACAACAAATATTTATTGTAGCACCATTTCTTTGGGTCAGGATCTGGGTACATCTTAGCTGGGTGCTTCTGATTCAAGATCTTCAATGAGGTTGCAGACAAGCTGTCAGCTGGAGCTCCAGCTTCATCTGAAAGTGCCAATGAAGGAAACCCACTCACGTGGGACTCACTCATGCAGACCTTGATCCCTTGCCACATGGGCCTCTCTACATGGCAGCTGGTTTCCTCCAAAGCAAATAATCCAGAAGAGAGTATAAAAGAGTGTTTAAAAAGAAGCCAAAATCATTTTATTCGGTAGTATCAATAGTGATATCCCATCACTTCTGCTATATTCCATTCATTTGAAGAGAATGAATAAATCCAGCCCATGTCTGAGGTGAGTAGATTATACAAAGGTGTGCACACTAAGAGGAAGATATTATTGGGGGCCATTTTGGAGGCTGCCTACCACAAAAACACAAAGAAAAGCACAAAAACAGCTAGACAATTTCTCTTAAGTGAGAAGTAGAAGTTTTAAGGAGGAGGAAATCACTCGTGTTAAAAAAAATGAGCAGGTTCATCATCACAAAAGAGATAACATTTACGTTGGCCCTTAACACATGGGCAGGGCTATAAGTGTCTACGAGTGGAAAGGCAAGAGAGCATGGAATGTCTGAGTTTAATTAACATGTAGGTCAAGGAGATGAGTAGTGGACCTGGTTTGTTGATTGTATTTTTATAGATATAAGATGAATTGGTCTCTTGAAACCAAAAAGCAACATGATGTAGAAGAAAGATGGACCTGAGCCCCATGAAACCTGAGTCCAAATTCCAGCTTCTCCATTTAACTTCCTATGTGACCTTAAACATATTACATGAATTATCTGACCTTCCTTATCATAGAAATTATGAGGATTTTGCTTTGCAGGGTAGGTATGAGAATTAAATGCATAGGACACATCTGGCATAGTCCTCGGCACATGGTGGGCATTACAAAGGAAAGAGTTGTTGTTTATTCTCTGTATCCCTTCTAGTATCTCCCATACAATAGGGCCTCAATAAACCTTTATTAAAATAATTAGTTAATTAGTGCTATCATGCATTAATAAACAGATCCACCTCTCAGCCAAATGGTTTCATCATTATAGGGTTGTTACTCCTTGGACATCCATTCCCTGTCTGAATTAACAATGCATTTTTTATTTACCTGACAAATAAGAAATGGGGATTAATTAGACAGATGAGTGATCTTTTAATAAGGGATCTGTAGATATTAGCAGTATTGTTTGCTAAAAGTAACTGATACTGAAAAAATGGCAAATAGTAATTAACTAGGTGTCTAGTGCGACTCTATTTTACCTATACACTTGACCTTAGGCTGAGAAGCAATCTATTTCACTTACATATCAATATGCTCACTTCAGACTTCAGGTAGATTACAAAAATAAAAGGAATACTTCAAGACTGCTCAAAAGATAAATCAGGACTAAGCACAAACAAGTGTCAATAAAGGCAAGGAGAATGTGTGCACAGAAACACAGACAGAATGATTCTACATTATTAGAAGCATCCCATGGCATTGAAATGTCTTGTATTATGAATCTTCTTTCTTTATCCTTTTCTTTCATCATCCTTTGTCTTTTCTCTTCTTCCATATTCTGACTTTTCTCCCTTTTCAACTTTTCATCTACCTATGATTTTCTTTTTTCTCAAAGCCCTTCCCTTTCCTCGTAAAAATCTATTGCTTCTATTCTGCTGCTTCTCTGCTTAATCTTCTCCTTGCCATCAGCAAGAGAGACAGAAAAAGGTTTTCTTTTCAGATTAATGAAAGACGGTAAGAATATTGGCTAACCTAGATCAGACGTTTACTGCATGGCCAGTCTGAATCACATATGTTCTTACATGCTATGCTTACTGCCTCCCAATTGTTAAAGGAAACTAAGCGCAGCAGAAAGAATCACCTGAACACCAAAGATAGAAGAGGAAGGGATCCTTCATTCAGCTGGCGGAGGTGCGGCAGACAAAAGTCTAAAATAGTTGAGCTCCCCAACCCACTCTGGTCCTGTCCTTTTATAGGACTCACAGGCTTTTAGACAAAGAAGCAATCATGTTGCCTTTTGATTGGTGGTCCTAGAATATTGGTGCAAATTCCTGGTGGGTTCTTACACATTGGCACAAATTCCTGTGGGATCTTACAGAAAAAAGAATTTAAGATTTATGTTTTATTGCAGGGAGCATCCTTGCACCAGAGCAGGGGGGATTTATTGCTTTATTGCGGGAAGCAGCCTTGCACCAAGACAGGCACCCTAGATAGGGCAGGCATACTGGATAGGGCAGCATACTAGATAGGGCAGGCATGCTAGATATGGGGTGGATAACTCCCCAAGGCAGGGCCTCCTCTCTCACAATGAGAGAACTGGAAATGCCAGAGCCGGTGTATCTGGAATACTTTCCTAAAATACTCTCCAATCTCCTGACTCTGGGGGCCACTTTGAATGAGGAAATGTGTGAGACTTTGTCTCGTCCCCAGGAAAAGTCCACTTTGTCAAAGTAGACAGAAATTCCGTAAAAATAGTCTGAGCCACAAAAAATCATTTGGAGCAGGAGGCACCCCCTATCCATAATTATCCAGGTTTTAGAAATTGTCTTGAGTCTCAGGAAAGAGAGTCAGATTATCAGTCATTAGAAGTTTGCACTACCACGAGCACTTGAAGAGTATTCCTGCAAATGTGCTTTGTTAGCCACAAAGAAAATGTGGTGAGGGTTCTAGCTGCTCATCCAAATTCTTTGTCTCTTCTACCTGGGTACCACTGGACTACAGTTCCCAACTTCCACTGCAAACAATACTTTTGAGTGAGCTCAACTGAATGTGGGAGGAGGCAATATGTACCCTTTTCAGATTTAGTCCTTAATAGCCTCCTTCATGCACTGGCATTCAGCCCTTTCTGGCTATGATGTCAACCCCTAGAGTGACAGTGAAACCACATACTAAGATGGCAGAGATAGAAAAGTCCTGGTCCCTCTGTCACTGATCAGGGACACTGCCTTGGATTGTTTTGTCAGCAAGAAATACACATTAATTGTATATGATATTTACTTAGTCCAATACACCTTTTGGAGTCCTATCTGTTACAGCAACTAGTGACACATTAACTAATACTGCAAGTAACTGTTTAATGAGGGACCTGGAAACATGTACGCAGTTTTGGTCATAGCAATTGAAAAGCTTTAGCTGAAACCGTGGCTCAATTGTTGAGGGGCCACTTACTCCCTGTGAAAAATCTGAAGAAAGCTGAAGTAAGTCCCACTTCCCTAAAAAATTCACATGAGCCCCCACACACCCCTAGATAAAATCTGGGATGTTTTCCATGAACAGGACCCTTGAGTAAAAGTGACTGAAATATCTTTATCCATCACTTACTATATGTGGTTGATTAGCTAGTACGTTCCAAGGTTAAATAGTTAACTAGGCCAGTAATACTTGCCCTCATGGAGCTCAGAGTCTACTGGATCTAGACCATGAGTTGTTTTTATTTACACTCTGTCTGTGTCACTTTATTGTGTAGTTTAACTGCAAATCCCCATCAAGCCCTATTGTCCTCCAAAGTCACTGGGGGTATTCCACTTCTCCCACAGATCTTCTCTTTCCTAGTTCAACACTGGCACACCTCTCCCACTACTGCCAGGCCCTCCCTTTCCCCGCCCCCATCCCTGGCTTCTCCCCTGAATTACTACTCCAGGAAAAAGAGGAAGGCCTCTGTTGCCCTCTGGTGGCCATACACACCATACCGTCCTAGAAGCCCTAGCCTCCATACTTGCATCTCGTTAATCCTTCAGGGCCCAGTGTTGCCCAAAAGAACGTTGGAAGGAAATGTGACCAATGTTGCAGAATATGGACAGACCAGGAAACACTGTGACATGCTGCTGCTGTTCAGTTATGCACCCTTCTCCTATCCCTTTCCTACATATTTTCCTCCCTCTTACTCCTTTTGTTTTTAATTACTTTGGGTTTTGCATATCCCTGTCTAGATCCTGGAGCTACCCATTATTTAAAGACACAAATTCAGTTACATCTATAAGTTGAGTAGGCCACTGCCTAAAGTGTGTGATTTCAGGGGTTCTAAAAAACAACGCAGCCCAGTTCTGCATTCCTCTACCCCCCAAAATTTCCCCCAAACTACCTATGATGACTGGCATTCCTTTAATTTACTCAATAACAATATACTGATTTATCTATTACGTGAAAGTCCAGTTCTGGGCACTGGAAATAAAGCAATGAACAAAACATAAAAATATGAGACAAATATTTTTATTCCACAATTAGGGCTCCCCTTAAATGCAAATATTGCTGAAAAGCAACACATAGATTTACATGAACACTGAATTATTCATGTATGTATCAAATTTCTCTTTGAAAGTCATACATCAATAGGCAGAGTGGGAAGGAGGAGTGGCCTCTTTCTGTTTCTCCTATGATCATGTCACAAAAGCTATTATGACAACATAATTTTGTAGAAAGAACATACACTTTGCAGTTACATTGACATGGATTTAAATTCTGGCTCCATCACTTGCAAGCTGTGTGTTCTTCAGCCAGATAATTAACCTCTCTGAATTTATATGCTTTCATCTACAGAAACAGAGAAGTCCATCTCAATTTACTGTGACTGTGGTACAAGATCACATGTAACTCTCAGAGCACTATCTGGCATAGAATAGACCTCATAAACATTAGCTTCCTTGCCATTCCCAAAGTAACCTGATTTACAGCCAGAGACCAGTGAGCGAGGGTGACTCTAATGACACCAGCACATAATAGCTGAAATTGCTTTAATAAGAAATCAAGATTTTGATTTCACAATTGGTGTTGTTAACATAATAAGCCAAATTGCTTCTCCTCATTTGAGATCTGACTGCACCTATTCCTTTTGAGCTCACAGGCTGTCTTGGCAACTCACGATGCCAAACCCGGGAGGAAAGGCTCTCTCAGAGCCCTGGAATCTGTTCTGGGTCTTTTCTTGAATGGTCTGAAACCAAGGCCTGCCAAGGAGTGTGTGAGGGGGAAGAGTTGTCAGACTTCAGGGAATCCAGGGAGGGGAAGAAAGAAAACATCTAACTAGTGTCATTTCCCCCTTCAATGCCATTTTGTGTCATTTTATTTACTGCCTCCAGGGAATCAATTAAAACAGTGCTAATTTATGGGTCTTAATGAGCCAGGTATTATGCAAACTGTAAGCATGGCAGGCTGCTTGAATGGAGAACACTCAAAAGTACAACTAACTGCCTAGTGCGACATTGTCTTACAGCCCTCCTTCCCACGTTCCAAAGTGGTAGACGAATGATGTGAGTACATTCGTGTGAAAGGTGCACATTGTATACAGTCTGCATCTCGCCCTGCCCCTGCTTCTCTCCTCTCTAAGAATGACAGGGTGTTTACTGTCAGAATAGGAAGATCCTCTTTGTAATCCACATGGTGCTTTGCTTTACGTAATCACTTCTTGGACTAACCATCAAACTATCCTGTAATCAATTCATATTATAAATATTTTGAAGTCCCTAAAATCAGCCAAACAACCATCCTGGGCTCTGCAAATGCTAAGGAGAATAAAAATACAGTCACCTGCTTTAGAATTCACAGACTAGCTGAGGAGACAGTCATATTGTACTACAGAGGACAGATACTGTGGGGAGCAGGGAGTATAATGAAATCAGGATGACATTCACTGGATCACTGGTGGAATAAAGTCCCCTCCCTCCTCTTCTGTGCTAATCAGCCTGCAGTTTCCTTAAAGCCTGGTTCGATGAGCTATGGGCTCCTATTCTAAATCCCATTTCCCACTTGAACAGAGGCTCCTCGCGGGATTTGTGCACAAGCCCTTTTTGACATAGGTTTCTCTGGCCTGAAAACAGGGAGTTGTCCCTGACTGATGCGCTTGATGCCAGTAGACCTGATCACAACTGAGTCCCACTCATCTAGGATCTACGAATACCTTCCTGCTTTCTAAACAGCTAGCTAGCCATCCCAGCACTTGGTCAAACATTTCATACCACTGTGCAGAGTAACTTTCTAGGAGTGCAAACTCCTAAGTAAGTTCTTCTCCTTATGTAATCCTGGAAGACTACTTCGCCACTCTGCCCAGTTTTCTCATCTATGAGCTGCGGGTAATAACCGTGCCTCCCTCCCAGGCTTGCTATGAATGGTACAACATGAGGCCATCAGAGAACCTCAGGGCCAGCGTCAGCAGCACATCAATGTTTCCATCATGGCTCCGGCTGGCCCTGCCTTTCGGTGTTTTTTCCTCTTGTGACTTCTCTTCCTTCTTCTTCACTTTCATCTCCATACTCAAATCCAGCCGTGTTGTCTTTTATTTCTTCACTTCCTTCTTTTTGGCATATGTGAGCTGTGATAGGACAATGAGGTGCACATTCCTCAAAATGTCAAGATTCCAAACTGAGGAATAGATTTCTACATATAAGATTGACCTAATGAAACTTGAGCACAGCAGAATGTTCCATGGAGATACTTTCCAGGTGGTGTTGATAAATGACCAGTGGGTAATGCTTTTCAAATCAAAGTTTGGCCTAGCCAGTCTATATATGGGTCGTACGTCATTCTCCTTGCTCTGTTAGGAGTTTACAGCATGGCGTAGTTTGCTGTGTCCTGGGACAGCTTCTTTGACAGAGAGGATAATTCCTCTAGTCCAGGACTTACGGTCTGTTCATTAAGGTTCCAGGTCACATCTCATTTAAGAGAACCCTCAGAGAGGCTTCGCATCCACCTCTTTCAGTGTGGCTCTGGGTAGGGAGATGGGATTTCTGGCACTGCTGACTTACTGTTCCCTCTCCAGACCATGAGTGTTGATGGCAAGACTGTGTCTTATGAATCTCCATATTCCAAGAGCTGAGGTTAGTGCTGGCACGCAGTAGACATACAATCGGTCTGTTTATTTAATTAACTTAAAAGTAAGGACTTTGCTCTTCCATGTACTTTAGCACCCTCCAGAGACAGCTGAGGATGGGGATTTTTGTTTCTGATGCTGAACAAATGACACAATGTGCGTGTAATCAACAGCACACACTGAGGCAGGCTGTCCTGGCAACTACGGGTGGTCCTGTTGGAAGAGGCAGCCAGGAACGCTGGTGCTTCCCGCCATCTGTAGTAGTTAATCCATTTTGCCTCCAAGACGGGCATCTTGGAGAAACTGAGGAAGCACAACATTCTCATGCTTTCTTAAAAGTAAACTTCCCTCTCTGCTCATGGAAAGTAAGCTCACTGCTGTCTCTGTAAATAACAAAGCTTGGTGCAGAGAGGCAGAGCGGTGAGCCCAAAAACCTGAGCTGGAAGCTCAGCCCAGATCTGTCAATCACTAGGTACATGACCTTGAGTGAGGTATTTAACCTCTCTGTGTCTCCATATCCTGATCTGAAAAATGAGGTTTGTAATAGGATCTTAGACCTCAAAGGAGTGCTGGGAGATGAGGTGTAAATGAAATAATGTATACAGCACATAGGGCACACCTGGCACTTAGGACACACTAGGTGACTGCTTGACAACAGTATTATCCAGGTATGATGTTGGATAGAAAGAGAAACCAGCTATGAGCACCACTCCCACTGAAGAAGAAAGTTCTCAATGTCTCTGGCCACTGTGGGCATGGCTGGGAACAGTAATGATCATAATTAAAAGCAAGTTTCAATGTCTTAGAGACCCAGAAAGAAGAGAACCCCTTGTCAGTTTGTGCATTAAGAGAAAGCATTGCTGTAATAGGCCGTAAAATTGCTCTAACCTTCCTTCCCAAAGCTGTCACATGCCACCCGATCAATGCCTCCCTGGCACCTGCCAGGGCAGGTCCTTTAGGCGTGCTTTCAGCATCTCTCAGGTGCTGCATCGTGCCAAGAATAGCTCAAGGGACTGACAAAGAGACCTAAGTGCCAGGGGCACACCACCAGGCTGGAAGGGGGGCAGTGGAGGGCAAAGTGGCAGGCTGGGGACAAAGGAAGCTGAGAGAGACGGAAGAAGAATGCCAATCTGGCCGTGAGAGTGCCAGTCTTGTTTTACTATCCTCTGACCTAGGGAAGAGAAATGACAGCGGAAAGCTTGTTAAAAGCAACAGGACACAGAGCCCATTCTTTCTCTTCTCTAATTTCCACAGACCCAGGTGACACTGAAGCCTGATTTGTGTTCTCTATGCTCCCTGGTATTTGGCCTACAGGTCTCAGCATTTTCTCTCCAATCTTTTAAAGCGTAATAACTGCCCTTGCCTTCCTACAGCATGTGTTGGAGACAAAGAACACAGGAATATGTCATTGCTTATAAAGGCCAGAAAGGGTGTAGTAACCAGCAAAGTGCTAACATGACATCTGCACTTAGGGGACAAACTAGCCCATTCCTGGTAAAGGCCAGGGCTGCTAGTAAAACACAGGAACGTCAAGGCTGCCCTCTGCTGGGCACTCCGGGGATGACAACTGCTGCTTCCGAAGGTAGCGAGGCTCACACTCGAGTTGATGATCGTAGTTGGAAGGTCACGACTTTCAGGCAGACGTCACCTGGGAGCTAGGCCCTGACCAATCTTCTTGCAGACACCACCGCACTAGGAAATAAGCGCTCAATCAGGAAACAACATCCTTGTCTACACTGGTCCAGCTACCTTCTCATAGTAAAAGGTCTTTTTTAAAAATATGACTTCAAAAAAACGGAATTTCAGGGACAAGCTTATTTTGACACTAAATAAATTTCAAAATCAATGTATTGGACTGATACACAAACTGTGGCTATTTCCAATGTGTTATGAACTAGAGAGACAAGCAGCTGTTCTTCACAGGGAAGAAAAATGTAAAAGTGATAGTCAAGAGGCATGAGGACATCCCAGTCCCATCACAGAATGGCTGTGTGAAATTGGTCAGTGCATGTTCCACGCTTGGACTCAGTTTCTCCATCTGTAAAATTAGGTGCCTGTGTTACTGGAGGCAGAAAGAACAGGGCTACAGGGAGGGGTGGGGGGAAGGAAAGAAGGAAGTGAGGGGAGACAAAGAAAGGAGAAGATGACATCATCCTTAAGGAAAAGTACAGCTACGGGAGCAGCCAGAACTAGATTTTGGTGGCTGAGAACAGATCTAGGACTGTATCTTGATCCCCAATGTGAACTTTAGCTAGTTGTCATAAATGACAATATGATTAGCATTTCAGGCAAAGAAAATCTCCACCCGCTGTATGGCAGTGACAGTTCGAACTAAGTCAAATAAGGACAAGAGAATCCCACCTCCTGACAAGAAAGGAGTGGTCAGTGAGGACCTGCCTGGGGACCCCTATCACACCATCCCCAAATTTTTAATAATCATGCCCTCATTTTGAGGGTAATGAATTCCTAAGCCTCTTTGTTCTTCAGTACAGTTCCCCTTCTCCTGGCCTGCTGACTCCCAGCATCTTGGGAGTGTACTATCCTAATGTTTTTTTTTTAATAATCAGTTGCAAGCCTGGCTCATTCTCTTTGTCCTTGAATTCTTTCCTGTGGCTTACACCAACAACCCATTTTTCGGCAACACCTGGGCTAAAGGATGCCTGAGATTCCTTCCAACTGAGACATGTTATGATCCATGACTTTTATTTTGTACTCTGAGCCAGCAGCGTAAGTGCTCCAAAAGAAATAAATGAAGAAAAGGGGAAAAAAATAAAATAAAATGAGAATGTCATGCCAGCCCATCCATTTTCTAGAGCCCATGGATTCGCCCCACCTGAAGGTCCTTAGATTTAGGACAAAAGCGTCTGCAGTTCTGCCTCCATCTCTGCAGCACTGGTTTTAATCATTGGTATGATTTTTCTTTTAATTGTTTACTAACATACTGAAGTTATTGTACCCTTTTGTGTTTTCTTAAATAACACAGAGCAGAAATGTGATTGTCAGTAGGTGAAGCTTGAAGGAAAATTTTTATTGAAAGAAAGAAAGCAAGCAAGCAGGAAGGAAGGAAAGAAGAAAAGAGAAAGAAGGAGGAAGGAAGGGAGAAGGACTCCTCAACTGAAAGAGTTTGAAATCTCTGCTATATAGTTCAAGGATTAATTCAAAAATCCCCACCCATAAAGGACTTAGATAAAAGCATCTCTCTCTCTCTCTCTCCCTCTCCCTCTCTCTCTCTCACAAACACACACACACACATACACACACCCCAACTCTATCTAGAATTCAAGAGGAGAAGCAAACAGCAATTTAATATCGAGCAAAGAACCTCTAGAATGGGTGTAGTGACAAGCCAGGTGAATCTTTGGGACATTTCTAATTAGGAATGTCCATAATCATGGTTAGCCACTCTCGATGGATAAGCTCCTGGGACACGGAAGTGTGATTTAGCTGTCATTGTAGAGTCTATTTCTTTGCCTGAACACCACACAATGCACTCCTCTCCCTCACACACTCCTCTAATTTGTGTGAATCTTTTTTTTTAAGGCAAAGTTCCTTCGATCAGCCCCTAATATGGTTCAGTTAACTCCAAAGCTCTTTTCTTGGTGTTTGCCCTGAGAGTGGTTGGAGGGAAGAACCATAGTTCCAGACCAGTTTTTGCTCTAAGCAAAGGCTGGGGCAGCAGCTCTCATTCTAGGCAACTTAAACATGGGGTCTCTTAGGAGAGAGCTCTGCCAGTTGTGTAAAGCCATGAGGCCCCTGCAAGCAGGGAAGCTTCACTGAGCAGCCTGCTCCTGGGACCCAGCTCGGCTTCAGTGTCCTTTTGCTTTCCTGCTCATCCCCGCTGCAGGAGGGACGGGGGGTGGGGGGCAGCCCAGAATGCACAGCGCAGGGAGGACATTCACAAAGAAGGCCCCGTGATGGTGCACCTGGACGCTGTGCCATTAGGAGTTGCCGTGTGCAGCCCCTCACAACTGTCGGCATGTGTCTTGACCAATTTTTTCCTTTATTTTACCCATGGAGACATAAGATCTTTTTAATGAGAGAAAGTAAAGCTAAAAGTCTACTCACCTGAAACACTGGGTGTTAGAGTCTCTGTTCTAGCCACATCAATTGTGGATCTAATCAATTAACTGGGGTACATTAGAGGGATCCTACTTTCTAACAGAGCACATTACACTCAGCTCCCCAAACTGAAACTCAACAATTTCTCTGGTTATGTGAACAATTTTGCAATATAAGAAAAATTTCCCTATGCATTCGTATGGCAGAAAGCTATTAGAGCCCAAACGGATGTGCTCTCTGTCAGAAATAAATAAATACAACAGAGTGGGAAGCAGTGAGGGAGGGGAGGGAAGGAGGAAGGAGACAGGGAAGCTGCTGAGTGTAAGGAAAAGGCAGTGCCTTATGCTGCGGTCCAGGGAAGTTCATGTTTGGAGGTGCGGAAGCATTGACTAGGGAGGGCAGACCAACACCCAGCACAAGCGGGCAGACAGATCCCAGAGCAGCAGAGATAGCAGGTCAGAATGGCTGCATTAAACTCAGGATCATCAGCAGCAACACTGAGGAAGCCTAAAAGGAAACCCATTAAGTAGTCAACCTTCCAAAGCCAGGCCATGAAGGCTCTCTTCAAACCATTGCCCATTGTTTGTTTTCTTATTGCGTTGTGATTATTCTTTATGTATTTTAACTATATGTCCTTTATCAGAGACAGTCTTTGCAAATATATTTTTCCAGTCTGTGGTTTTTTTGGTTTTGTTGTTGTTTTGTGTTGTTTTGTTGTTCATTTTCTTAATAGTGTCTTTGAAGCACAGAAGCTTTTAAGTTTGTGGAGCCCAATTTAGAAATGTTTTCTTTTATGGCCTGTGCTTTGTGTGTACTAAAAACACTTCATTTAACCCATCATCACAGAGATGGTCTCCTATATTTTCTTGTATTTGTAGAGTTTTAGGTTTGACATTTTAGACCTGTGAACCATTTTGAACTAATTTTTGTATGTGGTGTTAGATATGAGTCCACGTTTTTTTCTTTTCCTTTTTATATATCAATGTCCAATTGTCTCAGCACCACTTAAAAACTATCCTTTTTCCATTGAATTACCTTGGCACTTCCGTAGAAAATCAATCAATCATATAAGTGTGAGCTATTTCTGGACTCTCTCTTCTGTTCCATTGATCTATATGTCTGTTCTTTCACCAATGCCAGAAGCACGTCTCTAAAGAAAAGGCATGGATAGAAAATAAGCACCTGAAAGTGCACTCAACTTCATTAATCATCAGGGAAACAGATCTCCAGGGAAATAGATCTGTGTACCTATTATAATGATTAAAATGTAAAACAGTGAAAATACAAAGTGCTGGTGAGAAGGTGAAGCAATTGCTGGTGAGAGGGCAAAAGGGTGCCGCCACTTTCAAACACGGTCTGGAAGATTCTTTAAAAATTACACATACGCTTACCTGTGTGAGCCAGCGATCCCGAGTCTAGATCAAGAAAAACGGATGCATATGTCACACAACAATCTGTCGCTAAATGTTTAGAGCAACTTGTGTCATCAGATACTAGAAACAGCCCTAAGGTTCATTAAATAGTAACTGGATAAACAGATTAAAGCATAGACATACAATGGAAAACCACTCAGCAACAAAGGAACAAAATGATACATTCAATACTATGGATGAATCTAGAAAGCAAATTATGCTCAGTGGAAGAAGCCACACACAAAAGGCATTAAGGAAATGGCAAAAATACGGAAAAGCAAAACTATGGCAACAGAAATCAGTGGTCGCCAGGGGCTGGAGTAAGAAAAGAATTGACTTAAAGGGGCACACGGACATTTGGGGGTAATGGAAATACTTTCCATCTTGGCTGTGGTAATTACACACTCTGTACATTTGTCAAAACTCATAGACCTGCACTCCTAAAAAGGGGAGATTCTATGTAAACCACCCCTCAGTAAACCTAACTTAAAAAAAACATGGCTAACTGCCAGATACTCACAAAATTGGCTATTTGGTAGTGTGAGAGAAGCAAAAGCTGTCCAGCCTGAGGTGCCAGCCATTGGATTCATGTTCTATGTTAATTAAATTTATTAATATACCTCTGTGATAAGAGTATCTGTCTTCTAGTTTCAATAGTCCCAGGACTGATGGGGGCAAGGGAAATGTGCCAATCTAGCAATATTCTGTGAAACTAATTATCTCAGGAATTTGTGTAAGAATGAACCCACACAGGTGTTACACTCAAATAACAAAAACACCAGTCTACAGAGAGATTTTATATATATCCACACAAGTTGGTTGCTTTGCTTAAATCTCATCGATAAAATAGGGTTTGGGGTTATTTTAAGATTTTGCCACCTCTATTTATTATCCGATGAGGGAATTGGCGCTCTTATCAGTGCACCTCCTTTTTCCTGGGTCTTCCCATGTTTGTTTTGATCCTCAGGCTGCCCCTGGTCCCTGAGTGGCGACTCACATGTCTCCTTAGCAGAACTGAGTATGTCCAAAAGACCCAGCATGTCTAATCTAAAGGAGCCCCTGAGCAGCACAGGCCTAACGATCCCAGTTCTACACGGCATGTCACAGAGAATCACAAGCTCTGAACCTTTTATTTCTGCCCCAGTCACAGAGACACCGACATCTATCTTTTAGACCAGGGGTGTCCAACCTTTTGGCTTCTTTGGGCCATATTGAAAGAAGAAGAATTGCTTTGGGCCACACATAAAATACACTAACACTAATGATAGCTGATGAGCTTTAGAAAGGTCTGTGAATAATTTCTAAGTAATGTTCTAAGAAAGTTTACAAATTTGTGTTGGGCTGCATTCAAGGCTATCCAGGGCCTCATGCAGCCTGCAGGCCACAGGTTGGACAAGCTTGTGTGAGACAGTGGCAGAGAAGGTAGGCTGTGCAAGCCTTGTTTTTAAGTTACGAGGTACCTTGAGCACTTCCATTCCCCAGCCCCGGCCTTCCTTTCTAACATTCCTTCCTGACGACCTTTCCCCACGCCATCTCACCATCATTGCACCCTATGTTAACTCCTCTACCTCCACTGCAGACTGCCTAGTAACCTCAAGGCACATCAGACTACTGCACTGGCCATAAACCCACTGAGAATTTCCTCATTTTCCCTCCTTTATCCACACTTCTTCAGCTCAAATGCCCTCCCCATTAAAATTCTGAATGGTTGCCATAGAGGAGCAGGAAAGGGGTGAAAAAGGTGAAGGGGAATAAAGATATAAACTTACAGCTATAAAATTAATAAGCCACAGGGAGGTAATGTAAAGCACAAGGAATATAATCAGTAATATTTTACTAACTTAGTACAATGGCAGATACTAAACTTATAGTGGGATCCCATCATAAGGTATATACCGGGGTGCCAAAAAACATATACAAGTTTTAAGAGATGTTATCTATGTATTACTTTTCTAAGTTGAATTGAATTATGGTAACAATGTGTAGTGTGATGTCTGCTCAAAAGATGGCACTAATTAAATGAATGCTAGCATTGCCATGTGACAAACAGGACCATCAAAGAAGATGGCAGAAGCATGGTTAAGGTTCGAGAAGCGCAAGACCATTTTGAAGTGGTATTTGAGATTTGAAAACATTGTTTGAGTTTTCCCAACATTCTCCTGACTTAACACCCCTTGACTTCTACCTATGGGGAACCTTAGAGGATGTGGTGTACCGTAGAAAACCAGCTATATTGTTGGTACTTTGGGAAGAAATTGAAACAACATGTGTAGTGATAGAAGTGGACACTTTGGTCAACGTTGCCCAAGCAGTAGTTTGCTGTAATCAGAAGTGTCTGAATGCTGACGGTAACCACTTTGAGCACCTCTTGTAATTGCAGAAGTCAAATGTGACTTGTAGTCATCTTTTCTATTAGTGTATATTGAGTATTATAATTTTAATAGGTTTTTTTCTTAAAATGTGTATACATTTTTTGGCATTCTCTGTAGAATAAATATGACACATACATGAAACTAGTCTAGTATTGTGTGTGTCAATTATATTTTAATTAAAAATGTTGAAAAGATTTCCAAAATAATTTTTTTAATGTAAAAATGTCTGTGTTCAGCAGCCACATTAATCTGTGTGTGAACACATAGACTAACGTTGCCATTTGGCATTCCAGGGCATGTTTTCCCATCTTTAATCCACCACATCAATTTTCAGATTATTTCTTATGGAGTATTTCTACGTTTCCTAAAAAACCAACAGGATATGAAAATATTAAGAGATTTTATTATCACAGAAAATGCAGTGTCTTTATTTTGTCTATAATCTTATCTTCCTCTGAACTTCTACCTGCTGGTTAGAAAAAAATAAATTAACTAAATGTCTAACCTGGTTTAAATTTAGTTTGGACCAATAATTTAAAGAGTCACTTTAGGGAATACTCAGTCTCTCCTGAATAACACTTCTGCCTTTCAAACAGCTTTCTCCTTCCACTACTTCCTCCCTGTGGTAGTGATGGGTCCAGGGGTGGTGGGGGAGGGTATGCCGGCTGGAGTGTTCTGTATTAACTCAGCATCCTCGCTAACGGGAAACGAGAGTCTCAAGAGTGCCAACTAGATCTTCTCTCTTAACTCTGACTGTTCCATGTTGGTGATAGCCCCTCCTATCTGTCTCAAAACAAAAATCTATCATCCTTACTAGACGTCCTATATGCCTTCCTATTCCTAGACAAAGAAATAAAATAAATAAAGAGAAGAAATTCATGACTGACAACCTCATTTCTTTTTCTCTCCTGGCCTACCTCTTCTCACTCTCTGGGACAGAGAGCCTAAATGAACTGTTAAACCAGCCCCCATCTTTAACCCCCTTCCTAGCCTACCATGCCTTTATTAACTTTAATTCTTTACCTTATTGATATATAAGCCATGTAGTGATTCTGTGAAAATTTGTAATTTCATGACCCCTGGGAGCCTGTGGCCCACAATTCAAATCCCTGATTAGAAGCAGCTCTTCCTTGAAAAATTCATGCCAGCCTCGTTTTAGTTTGCCATTGATTCAGGCTAATGGTGGGCAAACACCTCAGCCACATCTACTGAATATGTATGAATCATGCCACAACAGAACTACAATGTCTAGTGACAAGCTGTCAATTTTCCTAAGAGAAGCACTGGAGTTATACGGACACTGTGTTGAAATGCATTTGAGTCAAATGCACATCTGACCTTTCCTCTCCTCTCTATCACAAGTTCCTCCAGAACTTTCTCCCATCTGGGCTTTCTAACCACAGTCTGGCTTCCTCTGAACACAATCCTTCTTGACTTCTCTTTTACTTTGTGCACGACAGCACTTATCATACCAACTTTTAAAAATTCCTCTCTTATAAATTCTTTTATCTCCAAAAACAAAAATTCTCTTCCACTGCTTCAAGCCTGGCTCCACCATCAACACAAATTCCAAAATCAGAAGTTCATCTCGACCTACTCCTCTCTATTCCTCTGTGTCTCTTTCTCTCAAAACAGCCTGAAGACATTTTCCGGGAGCATTTACTCCCCTGGAACCTGGAAAGCCCATTTACAGAGCACTTTGCAACTGCTTATGACATTAAATCTTGCAACCCAGAAAGGGGACCCTGAGCTGGCCTCAGCTTTCTTAGGTCTCAGTATAAGCCCTTCCTTCTACTGAAATTGCTATTCAAATGCAGTTCTTGAAATAAATTTATACCTTTTCTTCTAACTTTTAAAATGTTTACCTAGCTAGTTTATTTATGACACACACAGAGACAATCCCCTAGCCTAAGAGTCAAGAAATCTAGAACATGTTCTGTCTCCAGCATAAACTAGCCATGTGACCTTGAATGGGTTCTGTGACCTTAAATGGGTGTTTTCACCTTTAGCAATCTCAGTAGATTGGTCTATAAATTAAGAAGGCTTGTGAGAGTAAGTGATCTCGAAGTCTCATTTCTACTCTGTGATGCCATTAGTTTCAATAAACGTCTATCTTTCTTAAACATGATTTTTTGCATTCAATTTAGGCAAATAACAATGAGAACCTGCCTCTTCGCACACCCACTGCACCTTTAAATTAGAACAAATAAGAAGCAAAGCTTTCTACACTGTAAATGTCTTTCTTTTATTTCCAAAAGTTAACTGATTAACAGGTATGCTTTAGCCTGCTCTCCACACCAACGTTTTAAAGAACAATATTTTTCATCACATTAGGCAAAGCTTGCCAGTATTATTAAAAACAAAGCGATCAAAGTTAACAGAGATAAATGAATACAAGAAACTATTTTTATTCAATGTTCAATTACATTAGAAGAGTGGGTACATCTGTACAGCAGCCAAGAGCATGCATTTTTTTTCTTGAATCTTGTTTCTTATATTTCTATACCTGTTTTCAAAATTCAAAACTGACCATTCCAGCTCTCAGAACATGCTTCCAGACCCCTAATTGCCTCACTAGTTGTCCTGTCTTCTGAAACTTCCTTCAGTCTTTGTGGGAGCTTTGCTTCTTTTTTGTTGTCACTAGTGCTGTCAATTTTCCTATCTTCTTTTTTCTTCTATAACACAGGAGGGCTGTCCAGAAAGTATCCAGCCATGAATCCACTCTCGTTCTGTTGACAATGACTGGATTTTTTCCAGACAGCCCTCATATATATTCTGTGGTTATTTTATTCTGGTTTACTTCAGCTCCCTTTGTCTCTGTGAGGTTTTCAAATCAAAAAGATGCCCTTTGCATCAATTGTCATCATATTAAAACAACTAGCTACATTTCAAAACAGTTAATTGATTGCTCAAGATAACCAAAATAATTCTAATTATTCTAAATGTAATCATTCTAATATTCTTACACAGGTACTGTAAGTTGAATCCTTGTTTACTTGTATTTTAGGAATGATAGAAAAGTTGATATAGAAATACTTCACAAAATTCACATAAGAAGTCGGTACACGCTCTGGTTATATCAAACAATTGGTTAATTCAATGAAGTTGCCAAAAAATAGCAATCAATTCAGTGAAAAGAAAATCAATCACAGAGGTGGTTTAGTTGTTTTGTAGACAAAACAGTCAGCAGAGAGATTGAATTTTTCACTTTTCAATGAGTTGTTTTGGCCTTGTGTGGATGCAGCCATTAACTCATTAATCACCCAGAACTCCTGAGCGGCTGAGAGAGGGAAATCATTATTTTCCAAGTATAGATCGCATATTAACAACATGCAAAAGGCCTGCCAGGGTGAATGTGCTCAATGACCCCATTTGAGAAAAATGAGTGTCACAAATATTTTATAGCATATGGAGGTAAACTCTACCTGATTTATCATTTTACTTTCTAATTGTAAAACTCTGTGTCCTTTAGATAAGTTTACAGAGAATTTACTGTATTGAACATGTACTCGTTTTATCCTTAAAGTGAATTTTAATTAATAGAGTGCTAAAAAGTAATCCTAGCAACATATTGGGATACCCCATATCGATTATGTGCAATATCAAAACGGAGGACTTTTGCACACATCACAATTAGCTTCCATCCATGCTGTATATATATATATGCCAATCTGATAAATATGTATATTTTCCCATATGGTGTTGAATGTTAGCTTCTAATTTACCTCTTAATTTTTAATTAATTTTAAATTACATTCTAAATGAAGCCGACAGGAGTCTAATTTGCATGCTTATTTGCATATCTGTAAACATACTGCTTGTATTGTTTATCTAGTCCCTGTCCCCATGACATACAGAGGTTTTTCTCACCTCCCGTGGTGAATTAGGGCCTCAGAAACATCAAAGTGCCCTTTAAGAGTTACAGAGGTGATGCTGATCCAGAATGAATGATGCTGGCTCTCTTTTCTCCACAGTGGCCACCAGGATTCTGAAGGCCAAGGCCAATGACAGTAGTTAAGCCCTCTGCTTTCTCAGAGGGCTAACAGTAGATGTGCTACATCTTTAGAAAATAAAATTAGTATAGTCTTTTTGCACACCTTGGATTTTTAAAACATACAATGCCCAGAACTCCTGAAATATTAGTACCAAATCAGAAAAAGTCAACACCCAATTTATTTCTCTGGATTGTTGGGTTTCTAATTCAACCAGAGGAGGCAGCACAGAGTGAAGGCAGTTTCCTCGGCAACAAGCAATGGATAACGATTTTCTGTGAATAGGCTGTCCTCTGGCAGCACTAACAGAAGCTGCGGTCTGTTGGTACCTTGCCTTTGATTATAAAACATGACCCAGTCAATCAATATACAAGCCACCTCAAAAACCCTTTGGAGACTAACATTTTGTGATTCAAAAAGACTTGTTGCCTTGAACTGCACCACCAGACAGGGCAGCAGAGGTACATTTACCACCTGGAAGTACTGTGATGTCCTTCTTTATTAGCAACCTCAGGAAGCCAAGGAATCACCTTTAACAATCTGGTCCTGCTATTAGAAAAGCAAACACCATACTGCATGCTGACAGGAGCTTGGTGATCGTGTTTACAGTCAAACCCACCCAATTCCTAATCTCTGCTTTTCTGCAGTACAGCTGTGTGACCTTTGGCACAGTTCATGACCTCTCTGAAGCTTTATTATCTCCATATGACAGATAAACATATTAGAAATGATTATTGTTTAGGGTTGTTGTAAAGACTAAACAAGATGGAATTTCCTGGAACCTTTTTCCATTTTTTTCTTTTTCTCCCTAGTGGAAATAAATGCCAAGTCCCACCCTGGCAGAGGTTATATGTGGTACCTCACAGCACGTAAAAGAAACCAAGTAGACCTGTGGGAATTGTGCATAGTTCTCGTGATCTTTACTAAAACCACCTGTTTTCTTGTTTCTATAAACTTCCACAGCCATCCTATCAAGAGATAGATTTTCCCTTTCAGCTAAGTGTTTATCAAAATCAAACTAGCCCCCAGTAGACTAAATGTAATATTAAATGTGTCAAGATGATGGTCTTTACAGCTGGACTGTCATCATACAATCAATCAGCTGGAAGAACAGCAATACTTGCCCTGCAAAAAGCAGAAAAATATCCTTCCATCTGAAACAGCCAGGATTCATTTACACTGAACATTGATGGGGACTCAAAAATGTTATCTTCCCTCTGGATCCTGGGGTTTACCACTGGTCCAGCCTACAAGGTATCTTACACTGAAAAATCTTGGAAGGCACCACAGTTGTTTTATAATTTAAAGAAAAAGAACTTTCTCCCTAATAATCTGTGTCTACAGTCAGAATAGAAAATATGCAAGTAAATACTACATTTATCTAAGTGTCACTGTACCCCATGCTGTGAAGAATAACAACATCTTCAGGGTCAGGAGAAATGTAAAGATTGTGTGATAAATACAAAGCCTGGGATAATAGAATAAGTAACGAATCTGAAACCAAATAGATGTGAGTTTTATTTTAGCTCTGTGTGCATTTGGGTCCCTCACTTCACCTCATCTTAGTCATCTATAAAATTGAAATAATACCAACTTTGCAAATCCAAGTTATAGATTTACTGTGCATAAAATGTTTGGCATATAGTAGGTGCTCAATAAATGACTTCTTTTTTTCCCCATTATTATTACTTTGTAATTTTCTTTGGAATATGGACTTCAAGAGCTCTAGTTTATAAAAAGTGATAGACAGCTGAAGAACAATACTTGCTCCATAATTATTTGTTGAGTATTTCCCATATGTAACCCTGTGTTAGAATAGCTTATAGGGATATAATAGAGAACAAAATCAACAAGGCCCTGTTCATAAAACCTCCATTCTATGTGGGAAGACATAAAATAATTAAGTAAACTAATGAGTAAGTGATGGTATTGCAAATTCTTATTAGTAGTCTGAAGTAAATGCATAAAAGATGTTAGGAATAAAGAAGGGGGAGTCTATGAAGAGTTTTAAGCACAGGAGTCAAATAACCTGATGGATATTTCTAACAGATCACTGTGACAGTTTGGAGCAACTGGATTAGAAGGATGCAAATGTGAACATGGGCAAATGAGAGTCACTCTGTTCTACAGGACAGTAACATAATAATACCCTTGACTGACTTCAAAATTGTCATCAACATGGTAGATTAACAATTTACATGAGCAAGGGGTATGTCATTCAGATTCTTTGGGGGTAAAAATGGTTCTTTATTACAGGAACTGGTAAGTTAATGAAACAGTTCCCACCTCCAGCCTGGATCATAGGGTAATTCGACAGAAGACTCCAAGTCACAGATGAAGAAAGGTGGTGCCAAATGTGGAATAAAGAGATTTAGAAAGCTGCCAACAGCATTAGGGCACAGATTTCAGATGGCACAGGAGAGGGATGATGGCGAGCAATGCCAGCTCGGTCCTTCTGAAAGGAAAGAGCCAAGACCAGAAAGCTGAGCTTGGCTATTTGATTTCCATGAGCACCACGTCAGTCTCTCCGTATCAGGGGTAATGCAATGCGACACAACCTGAAAAGGTCCCTCCTGTCTGTGAGAGGGGCTGTTGTGAGAGAGAGGTGGCAGAGCGAAAAACCATGTTAGGCCTGTGAATATGTATACACACACATAGGTGATACATATGTATGATCAATTTAATTTAGTTCATTAGTTTTATTCCCCCTTCCAGTTTTATTGAGATATAATTGACATATAATATTGTGTAAGTTTCAGGTGTACAGCATGATGATTTGACATAAGAATATATTGCAAAATTTCACCACAATAAATTTAGTTACTATAGATCACCTCACATAATTACAAATTTCTTTTTCTCGTGATGAGAACTTTTAAGATCTATAATACTTTCTTAGCAATTTTCAAGTAAGTGCATTAGTTCTATATATGATTTTTCTAAATACAAATTTCTTGCAAGATTAACATCATCACTCATGACAACAATTAGCAATGAGAGTCTTTAAACAGAGACTCAATTTCTGGGGTTATAAGTACTTCGAATAAAAATTAAATGTATTTCTTTGTCAGGCTATCTCTGCACAATGACCTGTCAGGAGAAAGGATTCTTTTAACCGGTCAGTTTCAGTACATTAGAAGGGCCCTAAGGGGATGAAACTCAGAAGAGCTAAGCTTTGATGAAAGGACAGGAAGGAGCAGGCAAAGGTGGGTGGCACTGAGGTAGGAGCATCCAGTCCCGGCAGCACAGGTCCTGTTGGTGATTAAAGGTAAGTGCCAAGGGACAGCGACAGAAAGGGAAGCGGCAGACTTCCCTTAGAACACTGAAGACAAAATTCACCGCCATGATACAGCAGACTCTCCGTTAATTGGAATTCAAGCAACTGACACTCTCAAACAACTAGAAAAAATTTTTGTGGGTTGTTTGAGATTTTGCCAGTTGCCTGAGAGTGCCAGATGCTTGAGTTCTGGTTAACAGAGAGTCTACTTACATTTATCTGGCATCTACCAATCCCCATGAGTGCCAATTAACTGAGAATCTACTGTATTTTGTTCAGAGGCAGCCCTACCCCCACTCTACCTCCAGTAGACAAACAAGCTCTTGTTTTCTGTGGGGTTTGTTTCTTTATTGTCTGTTTTCAGTAAGATAGTCGCTCTAGAGAAGCAGGAGACAAATTACTTCATTTCTCACTCTAATGTTGTCCTTCAGATATAAGGAGCAATAGACAAAATATGTTCTGGAAAGGTCAAATTTAGAAAAGAATAAAATATGGGGAAAAATTAATAGCTACAGTGGCTCCAGTTTTTATGTGCTTCCTATGAAATCACAAGCAAGAACTGGCGACATGTACTTGACAGAACATGAAGTCTCGGGCTCTGTGCTCTCTGCAGCGAGAGATGAGGTGATTCTTTGGATGCTGATGGAAATTCCCTGCCTCCCTCACAGTAAGAGGACACTGAAACAGCAGGAATGCTGCGCCACCTCGTGTGAAGATGCAGGGTGTCAGCGTTCTTTCAGAGGTGTTTTTTTTAGCTTTACACACACACACACACACACACACACACTTGCTCTTTTCAAGGAAGACTTAAGAACAAAACCCAAAGCTGAGTTGACGTCTACAAACGTACCATCCAGTTAAAGACATTCTCTAGTAAGCTTCGCAACAAATTAATTTATAAATGAAAAGGATTGAAATGTGATGTCTCACTAGCTCTCTAATTTTTTAGAAAGGAACATAATAATATATGATAGTTATTGAATATGTACTCTGTGGCAAATAAGTACTGGTCTAGGTACTTCATGTGACTATGCCACCCACACAACAACCCTATGAGATACGCCTAGTGTCATCCCATTCTACAGGTGAGGAACCTGAAACACAGAGAGGTTCAGTAACTTGCCCAAATTAACACAGCTAGCAGACAACACAGCAGAAATATAACCTTGATTTTGAGCTCCTAAGGACCATGTTAGATTGCTTCTCTGTTTATATATAAAACAGGGCAGTGAGACTAGATATCATTAAGCAAAGTAATGGGACATAAGACTTTGAAAAACATGCTCCTAGAGCAAGTGTGTCTAATTTCTTGACTTCCCTGGAAGAAGAATTGTCTTGGGCCACACATAAGATACACTAACACTAATGATAGCTGATGAGCTAAAAACAAAAACCAAAACAAAAAAACGGTCTGTGCATAATTTTTGTTATGTTTCAAGAAAGTTTACGAATTTGTGTTGGGCTGCATTCAAAGCCGTCCTGGGCCACACGCAGCCCGCGGGCCGCAGGTTGGACACACTTGTCCTAGGGCATAAGACCCTGATTTCAAATCTGCTTCCCCAAGCAGAGAAATATAACTCTCTGTGCTTCCTTCCCATGAGACATGACGTTTACAAGAAACAACTTTCTGAACATCACTTTTATCACCAAGTTCCCTTTTCAGAAACATTGAATTTAGAACTCAGGGGCTAAGGTCCCTTGATAATCGTGACCATTGTATCATCATCATCATCGTCATCATCATTATCATCACTGCTCCCAGTGTCAATATCATCACTGTCATTGTTACCAGCATTTATTAAGTGTTTACCCTATCAGGTGTCTTAAGGTTATGTGTGGGCAAACCTTGATTTTATATATGAGTGAACAGAGGCCCAGGGAAGTCTGGAGACTTGCCTAAGTGTCCACTAACGGTCAATGGTACAGCCAATTCTGCGGCCATGCACAGCCCGTTCACTTCCTTCTACACCAAGTCACATCCCCCACTAGATGGAACAGCCATCAGGAAGTAATATTTGGAAGAATGATGTCGGCTTTTCCATCCCAGCTCTCCTGCTAACACTAATTTTCTCCAAAAATGCCCTGTCATTCCTTTGAAAACCATTATCTTCTTTCTTTTCCGGGAGGACATGTTGTCGTTTCAGCTTGGTTACTTTTGATGCAATTTAATCTAATTTTGCTAGGAACCAATTATTCTTCTTACATTTGTTTGATCATTCAGCAACTAATAGGCACTTTCCACACTGCTGATAGGAAAAAGACAAGAAAAAGGACAGCTCACCTTATATGCCCCGATTCCTCGGAGCTGGGCCTGATTCGCATATCTTAACTTTGGAAACTGTATGTCTCCAGACTTTTGCCTTGTCTTTACGAGAGAGAGGCTGGAGACTCGGGACCACAATGTTAAGCTTGAGCTCAAGACTGCTTGTGGTGATGTCCAGACAGAACTGGTGCAAGGGACAAGGGAGGTGCAAGGTCAGCACAGCACATACCCTTCCCACAACCCCCAAAGGAAAAACAGG
The DNA here is from genome assembly GCA_004026885.1 of Lyroderma lyra. Taxonomy (NCBI): domain Eukaryota; kingdom Metazoa; phylum Chordata; class Mammalia; order Chiroptera; family Megadermatidae; genus Lyroderma; species Lyroderma lyra. The sequence continues at coordinate 65,140 of PVJL010003378.1, forward strand.
TTCTGACACTCAGAAACCCAATACCTTTATTAAAATACACAAAATACCTCAAATGGTGACATTCAAGCCATGGTTTTCTTTGAATAGATGTACAAACCTTTTTATTCTGAAAGGAACTTAAAACCTACAAAGCTTTATCTAAGTAATCTACGTTCTCCTCATCTGTTAATAAGATTTGTGGTTCCAGGGTCAGAACCACTTGGTCCATGGTGAGCTCACACTGGACAGACTCCTTTGAAGAGATAAGCTACCTGGGATGAGAGGAGAACTTGCTGGAACTGCCAGATAAATAAAAGTAAACTGCAGAATCTCTGCAGGAACCACACTTTTACCCCAGCCCTTTGTAGAACAAGCTAGAGAAGTAGTTGCTATGCCATTACAGGTCATTTTCTCTCCTGACTTGCACTACCACATGCTCCTTTTTCATTCCAATTGCTGCATTTCTAGAGGCTCATACTGCCATTTTTCTCCTTCCTGTCTAACACCAATTGCACTTGTGGGCTATTGTTCTCACTATTGATGGTGTTAATCTCCATAGGAACCAATGTGACTCAGAGGGTCAACGAGTGCTTGGCAAGTCTTGTTACAATCACTGCCAGCATGCTATCAGCAATGACAGCATAATCCATGGTGATCACATTTTGTTTTGTGAGTTTTCCAGTGAATCATGCAGTTTAAAGGCAACAAACTCAAAGGAAATTTTAGCTTAGCACTTTGGAGTAAATCCTACCACAGCCACTTCTACACAAGCTGCATTCCAGCATTCTTCATGTCATGGAGTCCACTACTGAGGCTTTCTTAGATTTTTCTCTGTATCCATTATCCTGGTTTGGGGTCATGCAGTCTGTCTACAGATAGTAGGAGCTGTTTCATGGAATAGTGATGGTAATGGAAATAATGGCATTCTTTTTCATTAACACAATCTCATTTTTCTGTTGGTCTTTTCATTGGATAACATGAAGTCTTCCCTGTGGCTTCCTAGGACTCCAATGACAGTAAGCTGCTTGGTCAACTGAGAGGTGTCTCACAAAGTCTGAGTAGTAAAGCCAAGTTAGAGATCACCTACTCCAAATCCCCCACCTGGAGCACATGTCAGCAGATGTGTCCAGAACCATTTTGATTAGTGCAAAACAAATAGAGTTTTCCTCTCCTTCCCAAAGTGCACCATCCAATGGTGGATTGCTCTAATTATTAGCAAGCTCTTTCTTAAATTGAGCTAAATCTATCCTCTGTACCTTTTACTCACATATTATTGTTCGGTTCTCTGGGGAAACACAAAAACATACTCTTCCCTTCGTATTTCCTTTGTAGCTCCACCAGAATACTCTAATACCCATCCTTTCATGCCTTGACATTAGGACTCCTTACATAATTTTTGTGTGTCCCTCTCTTTCACTAAGTGAATTTCTTGAGGAAAAAAAAGATATGTCTTATTCATTTTTAGGTAATGATGGCCTGCATTTGATGACACCTGTTCAAATACTCCACACTGGCTTTTATTTCTCCCGTAGTCATTGCTAGTCCAGGCTAAACGTTTCTGATTCCTTCAACTATTACTCAAATCAGCAGGAAGATATTGGCCTTTTCATGTCTCTTCCCTCCAACAGAAGCACTAATGGTGTGAAAGAAAGCAGATTAGAACATATAATGTCTTTGTGACAAAAACTGTATTTTCAAATATCATGCTGTGTGGTGAGGGTAATGAAGTAGTACAAAAATTCTATAAAAGATGCTCTGGATCCTTCAAACAGCCTTGAAATTCTACAGTAAGTGAGAATTTTATAACAGGAAGAAAGTGTAGACATCACTTCATCCAATCAGTACCAAGGAGAGTATGGGGACCCAAGAATCAAAGTGAATTGTCCAAGGTCATAAAGCCTATTATGGCAGAGCAAAGACTAGAAAATGCGTCTTCTTTTTCCCTGCACCATGTTTTTTACAACACAACACACTAACTCAAGGGAAATAACGTGCCAACCACTTTGCATGCTCCTGAATAGGTAACTGGTGATTTTAAACATGGAAAGTGCTTTTTTAAGTCTTGGGACATAAATTTTAACACACTCTCTCTTCCTGATAGCATTTATGTGGTACTAAATATTACAACAGGGTTTAAAGGCTTACAGCTACTGTCCCTGGCAATTTTAGCTTTTATCTCAGAAGACAGAGATCATGTGCTTATCATACTCCAGCACTGAATACAGTGCCTGGCAGTTGCCAGACATTTAAACAATATCTTCTGACTGATTAATATCCTTGCAACTATTCATTGATGAATCCACAACAAAAATTCAAACCCAGACTAAATTCCCCTAATATTTGAACTTCCAATTTCTAGATTACATGCTCTCAGTTAATCAGAATTCAAGCAACCAGCACAAAAAAATCTGGTTTTTTTTCCCTGGTTGCTTGAGAGTTTTGCCAGTTGCTTGACAGTTTTGCTGGTTGCTTGAGAGCAACAGGTACGTTTATCCAGCATCTACCAATCCCCATGGTGCCAGTTAACTGAGAGCCTACTGTAATAATGTTCACCAAAACAAAACATAATTTGAAACTCAAATATGCTAAAATATATACATACAGACTACCCCAACTTGAACATTGGTTCCATTTGGAAAGAACATATGTAAACTAGGGATTAGAACTTGAAACATACATTATCAAGAAAAGGTATAAGGAAGGAAACAAGAAGACATGAGAAATAAAAATAAAATACCGCTTCTACTAAAAAGTCACTGGAATGGTACTCCCTTTGTACTGGTGAGACACATTATGAAGAACCTGATAAAGAGTAAAAGAGTCTACTTCCATTTCTGACTCTACCTGCAATGGCATCTATGACCTTGGGTGAAAGAGATTCCCAGGCCTGAGAAACAAGACATCATTTATGATACCATTTATATAGGAAACATCAGTCCCACTGCAGAATGCAGGGTACCAGGAACTCTAATCCCAGTTCCTAAAACAGCCATTTGCCAGATGAGAGGGAAATTTTCTCTGTACTCATTGGGATCGAAAGGAAGCTCTCACTAACCCTGAAACCAGCACCTGCTAACATTCCCACCCAAGTCACTTTGCCAATGTACAGTGGAAACGTTTCTATCCAGTGCCATCAGGAAAATTAAATATAAAAGTTGGTTCAGGCAGAAAACTATAACAAATATACATCTTAAATATTTTAACTTAAACTTCAAACATGCAAGTATACATTCATGTGTCCATCTCTGATATAGAACCATGACCTGGATTTCCTCAAAGTTCTTTGTGTAGAAACCACTCACAAAATGCCTCCTCTACAATTGGTAGTTTTGGTTTCTTTAACATGCAAAACATTCAGACACTTGAAAAGCAATCTGACTGCATAAGACTTCTTGATTTCCACAATAACTTAATCATAGTCCAGTCTTTTCAAAACATATCATTATTTTTCAAAGAAACAATAACTCTTCTTCCATACTTATAATTTCTTCATAACATAAATAACATAATAATAATGCATAATTATAAGTACAATGGACAGATAGGGATTTGGAAACAAACAATTGATTCTTAGTAAGCATACAGCTCAACTCCTGAGAGCAGAAGGGCTTAAGCAAATTACAGAATAACATACTAACTATTATAGAAGTGTCCAGCCAAGCATCCTGTACAGAGAACATGAAGAATACCAGTTCACTTGGTGAAACAGTTTTCAAAAGTTCCTATTGTGTTGATTTCAATGAAACTTCCATGAGTCTCATCAAACAACATTACTGATTACTAACTAACCCCTCTCCCCAACCCTCCATTGACTGTCCTTTTATAAAACCACCTGTATTCATTTGCTAGGGCTCCCATAACAAAGTATCACAAACTAGGCAGTTTAAACCAACAGAAATTTATGTTCTCACAGTTCTATAGGCCAGAAATCCAAAAACAAGGTGTCAATAGGGCCATGCTCCTCTGAAAGCTCTAGGAAACAATCCTTCCTTGCCTCTTTTAACTTCTGGGCTGGCTCCCAGCAATCTTTGGAGTTCCTTAGCTTATGGCAATGTAACTCCAATCTCTGCCTCCATCTTTGTGTTTGTCTGTGTGTCTTATAAGGACATCAGTTAGTGGACATAGGGCCCACCTTAATACCTCATATCTTTTTTTTTAACTTAACTTATCATATCTACAGAGACTATATTTCCAAAAACGTCCATTTTCTTAGATTTCTAGTTGCCATGAATTTTTGGTGGACACTATTCAACTTGGTACACCAAACCCTGACAAGTCCTTTTACCACTAGGCCTGAAATATGCTATTTCCTTCTCTAGAAATTCCATACCCCCATTCTCTTACATACTAAATTCTCACATTCTTCAATACTCAGCTCAGACATGATCTCCTCTTAACTGCTTTCCTTAGCTGGGTTAGGTGCCCTCCAAGCTGCTCTCTCAGAGCACAGCCTTTGCCTCTTTAATCTCATTCATTTCACTATACTGACATCTCCTGTTTTCATTCGCTGGCTCCACCATCATATCCACTTGTTCAATAACTATTGACTGGGCACTTGCTAAGTGCCTGTACTATGCTAGGGGGTGGGGACACAATAAAGTCTGACTTTTGAAGAGTAGAATGCTTCAAGTCTTTAAAGGCAAGGCGCATACACTTGATATTAAACCTCCAGAGCCTAGCATGCTATCAGGAGTACATTAGGTACTTAATAAGTATCTGTTGGAAAAATAAATTAGTAAAAATTTCAGAGAGCTAATCGAATACTAATGGGTAGAATGGGACAGTGGGAGGTCTGAGAATTTGGCTTTTTGCCTGGAATAAAAATTTTCAGGCAACTCAAGATATAGTAAGGAAATGCACTGACTCCTTTTTACTTAAGTGTTCAAGCAAAAATCCATCCATGGGAGGTTGGCCTACATGGTTTCTAAGGTACCTTCCAACTCTAAGATTTCTTTCATTCTCTAATAGATTAAATGGTGATGAAATTACTTATTTCTTAAGTTTCCTTTTTATCTAAATACAGTCATAAAACCTTAAACGTGTACAATGTACTAGACATGACATTAAACACTTTATTAAGTGTTAATTAAATCCTCACAGTTCATACAACTAAGTAAAATAGCAGAAGACATCACTAGTTATTCACCAAAAAAATCTGTCCTCTCTTTTTGCTGGACACAAAGTTAGATTATATTTCCCACTCTCCCCTGTGGAGGAATGACCATACAACTGAGTTCCAGTCAACAGAATATAAATGGAAGCGATGTGTGACAATTCCAGGCCTGGCCCAGAAATATCTCCCAGGTTTGCTCCTGCATCTCCTTTCCCCTTCTACAATGCTAGAATATAGGTAACTTCTAACACACATATGCATTCTCAACTGGGGTGATGTGGCTCCCAAGAAGTGAAAACTGTTGCTTGGGGGAACAAAAACCTCTTAGATATTATAATAGTTGGTGGCGCTCCAAAGTTCAACCCCCCCTGATAAAATCTTATTTCTTAGTATTAAATTCCTCTTATTAGGGAGGACTTGATTTTAATTAAATTAATTGTAGTTAATTAGGTTTAATTAATTTAATTTTTCTCCTTAAGGGGAAAAATGAAAAAATACATTTGAGAAACACTGCTCCAAAGCAAACTTGGAAGCTACATATTGAAGGCAGTAGAATTGCTTTCAGCCTAGATCTCTAAATGACTAACTGAAGGGGAGGTATCGTGGTTACTACCAAGTACCATTAGTGAACAAAACTCAAATTTTAATTGTGTTTGAACCATTAAACATTTGGGAGTGAAACTAAAACAGTGGTTAGCCCATCCTAAATATTGTAAGTATTATCTTACCCACTTTACACATGAGAAAACTGAGCACAAAAGAGCACAAGCCCAAGGTTAAAACTGCTAAATGTTAGAGTGGAAATTTGAAACTTGTCTCATTCCAAAGCCTGCACTATTGATTCTTATGCTCTGTTGCTTCCTCAGCTGTCAAAAGCTACATGTTTCCACTATAAGAGCTGATTTCCAGTCTGACTTACTGCTGAATGCAACCTCTAGTTTGGGGATTAAAGTTATACTGGTGATAAATGCGTTCAGAAAAGTTGATAAATGCTTTCAGAAATCATACCTTTAATTCAGGGTTACAAAGTTGTACCATAGCAAGTCCCTTGTAATCAAATGAGTGCAGTAATGAGATGTGAAAGGTAGCCTGTGGACATAAATTATTATTTCTTTTGATAGACAGAAAACCAAGATGCATCAGGTCTAGATGAAACCCATAAAGAATTCAAGCACAGATGAGCAATTGTCAAAGGGCTGTGGAATGTGGTTTCACATGCATTAGAAAACACCAAAGTTTTCCCAGCTGAAAACAAAGTCAGGCTGAAAATTTTACAAGACATCTTAGAAATTATTTCAGAGCTTATGCTCTTCTAAGCATCTTGTAAGATCATATTTCAGACAATGATGGGCTTTGTCCTAAAGTTGTGAAACTATGGTTTTCCCAATTGAAATTGCATAAATGTGCCCATGTGGAAATTATTTAACTTGCATTATCTGCAAAAAAGAAAAAAAGGTATTATCAATTCACATAGAAAGCTTAAGGAGACTTTCATTATCTGTGTAGGTTCACACATCTTTAATGGAGTGTAGGTCTTAGAATTGCTGAATAAAAAAAAAAGGCAGTAATAAAAAAAAAGTTGGCTAACAAAGTCTACCATGGTGATTGATGGGAAGAGCACTGCTCAAGCCTTTTTAATTCTCTATATGAGTTTTATTGTGTACCCTTTTCAGATGTCTAGATACATGATTGAACAGTGGTCTCCAGAGAATTTCCTTCTTTTTCTGCTTCATTTTATTCCATTGCTACTTAAATAAGTTAATTTACTGCTCTGAGACTTAAATGCATCACATTCCAACCTGAAATACAGCAAATGTGAAAAAGACAGAATTATTGAATGCTAGACAGAGATTATAGACTCTTTTAGGTGAAGGTTGGGGAAGAAATTGTCTTTTATTCTTATATATTTAAAAGGGTGCTACAGCTTTGGAACACATTTCCAGATGCAAAATTAACATCACAGAGAAACAACAGGCTCATACTTTTTATGTTTAATGCCAACTATTCGGTATGCTGTGAGTAGCCTTACCTTTTAGCATTTAAGAGATAAAGCTCTGTGTTAAATTTTCCAATTATTACCTGACTGGTACAGTTGCAACAGGACCATATCAAGTGTTTGAGTTTTACTAGGGAAACGTAATTACAGTTTGAAAAATAGTAGAAAATGCATTCCTATCACACCCTCAGTGGCAGTTTATATGCTAAAAAGAAAAACGCTTGGGGCCTAATTCATAAGAGCTTTATGCTTAATTTACATTTTTCTGTGCAGTTTACTTGGAAAAGAGCATAATGCTTGTTTTTCAAGTAAAATATGCCATTTTGGGATTCATTCAACTTGCTTTCCATTGTCCTTATCCAGGGCCAACCACTCTTTTCTACAATTCTAAAGGGCACCAGCAATTGAAGAAGGTGGAAGGCCCTCAGTATTAACTATAAGAAATGCCTAAAACCATTGTACAGATTATTTAGAAAATTTACAGCAGTTGCTAGCAGTCAAATCTTTAGAAAACCTATTGTGTTTCCACTATGCAGACTGTTTTCTAAGCCCCTTGCATAGAATATTACACAAATTACATGGCAACACAGGTGTTTTTAAGGGCTGCTTAGAATTAACAAGATTCTGACCACTTCCCAGCCAATCCATATTCTTTCACTTAGTTTGCTGGTTCTCAAAATGTGGCCTGAGGTTAGCAAGCATCAGAATCAACTGAGATGCTTATTAAAAATATGATTTCTTAGGCTCTACAACACTGATTTAAAATTTCTAATGGTGGAGACCTGGAATTTAAATTTTGCAAGTTACTCAAGTAATTCTTACATGTCTGCCACAATGAATAATAAGCACCAGATTTAAAAACCCCATCACTGATTTGGAAATCCAAGATGGCGGAGTAGGTCAACACTGTGCCTGCTTCATTTCATGAATACATTAAAATTACAACTAAATTATTGAACAACTAACCTGGAGAACTACCCGAAGTCTAGTTTAACAGAAGCTTTATAACTAAGAATACAAACAAGAGGAGGCCACAGCAAGACTTGTAGGAGGGACACAGGTGCAAAAGGAGCCAAACCTCTGGTGGCAGTAGAGAATCAGGAGGGATATCTCAGCTGTGGAGGTTCCCCCCAGAGCAACGAGGAACCCCAGCCCCATACCAGGCTTCCTAGCCCGGAGGACAGGTACTGGGAAGAGGGGCCCCATGACATCTGACTGTGCAAAACAGTGGGGACTCTGAGCATCTGGTTGGTACAGAGGCGATGGGAAAAGCAGATGTCCTTTTAAAGTGCCTGCGCAGACTCAGTCACTCGTGGGCACTCACCATGGGCCCTGGCAGAGGCACAGTGACTCGGGGGGCCTTGGAGGCACACAGGAAGCAGACTGAGGTGTGTGGCCTTGAGGTGAGGGCTGAAGAACAGTCCCCATTTTTCCTGAGTGCGTCCTCCTCCCATGCAGCTGGCTGGTGGGTGCTATCTTCCCTGCGTTGTACCCACCCCCACATGGCCAAATCGGAACCTGATTGGTCTGTTGAGCTTCACTCCCTCCAACCTGCTGACTCACTGGAACCCTACCTCACCCAACTCTGCCAAGGCCAGAGGCACTTTCTCTAGTGCCCAGCCAGCCCCACCCACATTATAATCTTTCTTGGAAAACTATTTAAGTCTACGGGCCCCAGGCTGGCAATGACCAGCATCAGTGTGCTCTGAGACTTTTGCTGAGTAAACTCCAGGCACAGCACCGGCATCAAACCAGAATCTATAGGAGCACCCAGTGCAAGTAACCAAGAAGATGGTGCCAGGACCCCACAGGACACCTACTATGTAAGGCTATCCAGCAATACTGGGAGACACAGCAGATCTACCTAATACATAGAAACAAATACAGGCAGGTATCCAAAATGAGGAAACAAAGAAATACATCTGAAGTAAAAAACAGCAGAAAATTCTAGAAGAACTAAACAACATGGAGGCAAACAACCTATCAGACACAGAGCTCAAAATGATGACTTTAAGGATGTTAAGGAACTTAGTAAAAACTTCAACAGAGATAGCAAGCATAAAGAAGGCGATAGAAAGCATAAAAAAGGACCAGTCAGAAAGGAATACTATAACTGAAATTCTGAATGCAATAGAAGGAATCACCTTCACGCTAGATGGAGGAGAGGACCAAATCAGCAAATTGGAAGACAAGGCAGCAGGAAACATCCAATAAGAACAGCAAAAAGGAAAAAATAATCCAAATACATGGGGATAGGTTAAGGCGCCTCTGTGACAACATCAAGTATAACAGTAGGAGAAGAGAGAAAGCATGGAATTGAGAACCTACTTGAAGAAATAATGACTGAAAACTTCCCTAACCTGGTGAAGGAAAGAGACATACTAGCCAGGGAGCACAGAGTCCCAAACAAGATAAACGCAAATAGGTCCACACCAAGACACATTGTAATTAAAGTGGCAAAGGTTAAAGACAAAGAGAGAATCCTAAAAAAGCAAGAAAAAAGCAACCAGTTAGTTCCCATAAGACTGTCAGCTGATTTCTCAACAGAAACTTCACAGGCCAGAAGGAGTGGCAGAAAATATTCAATATGATGAAAAACAAGGACCTACAACAAACATTACTCTACCAGCAAGGTTATCATTCAAAATGAAGGACAAATAAAGAGCTTCCCAGACAAAAAAAAAGCTAAAGGAGTTCATCACCACCAAACCAGTATTACAAGGAATGTTAGATGGACTGCTTTAAGATGAGAAAAAAAGCAAAATTATGAAGAATAAAATGGCAATAGCTACATATCAACAATGACCTCCAATTTAAATGGATTAAAAGCTCCAAGCAAAAGAATGAGGGGTATTGCACTGAGTGGAGTGTCAAACAGAGGAAGACACATGCAAGCTGACTTTACTTATAGGTGAAATCCAAAGAAGAAAATAACCAAGCAGAACAGGAACAGATTCCCAGATATAGAAAACATTTAGTTTGTTGCCAGATGGCAAAGCATTGGGAGAGTGGGTGAAATAAGGGAAGAGGTTGGGACATTTAGTTTAGTGATTACAAAGTAATAAATATGGGGATGTAGGGTATAACATGAGAATACAGTCAATAACGTTGCAATAACTATGGGTGGCATCCCAACTAGATTTGTTGGGATGATGAGAGGAGAGTGGGAAAGGTAGGGGAAAAGGGGGAAGAAATCAAGAAGTACAATTTCATAGTCACAAGGACGTAAAGTACGGCATAGGGCATGTAGTCAATAACATTGTAATAACTATATGTGGTGTCAGATGGGAACCAGATGTATTGAAATAAGGATTTCGTAAGTTATAGCAACATCTCATCATTGTGCTGTACACCTGAAATAAATATAATGTTGTATGCCAAATGTCATTAAAAAATAAAAATAAATGAGAAAAAAAATCACTGTGTTTGGACTAAGGCACTCAAGGAATTCACTTTTAGGTAGGGCTATACATGCTCTTGTTTAGTGGCCAAAGATCTGCTAAACCAAGTTTACAAGTTTGTGTAAGATCAACATGAAGGAGGAAAAAATCACTTTTGCAAGAACTGTAATTTGGTCTTAAACACGAAGTCCTAACCCATGACAGTACAATGTGACCATCACTGTTTCCTAGCCTCTCCAAAATTGCACAAAGAAAAGGCTTAGACCAAAAAGCACTGCTCAGAGTGTTTGATGTATGGGAAATTGAATATTGTTCTCAATCATCCAGTTCATTCTACACACTATCAAAGACCACCCTGTTGATTTTCTTCTCCCACTGAATTCATTGAACTTATTAGGTGGCATCATGTTGAGACTCTCATAGCCTGGTATCAGAGAAAATCTGGGGCCCAACTTAACTGTTCTAAAAGGAGTTGTCTCTGTCATTGTTGAGTAACAGTTGTAATATATTTAGTGTAAGACAGCCACAGGCCTTCCCTGATTTGGCTAAGTCTACTTGGAGTTAGAGCGGAAAGCTTAGTACCTCCTTGTTGATTGATAAAAGGAAAATCTTACATAGCAGGAATTTCTAAGTGGCACCCACATCTGGTTTTCCTCTTTGTGGCACAGAGGAAGCATATATTGCCTTGGTAATAAAACGGGATATGTGTCCCTTCTAGGGTAAAACATTTAATGGCCAGTATAAATGTGCCAGCGCCATCTATCCCTGCTACCACAACTGCAAAAGGACATGTTTCCAATGGTGCGATCACAGGGCGGTGACCACTGTCATCACCCTGGACCCCTGAGTCATCCGACACAGGGATCTAGATTTGCAGTCATCTTGGTAAGCAGGAAACAAATCTTTGTTTCGTTAAGCCGCTGAGATATGGGAGTTGTTTGTTACTACAGCGTAACTTGTCCTATCCTGACTAACATAACACGGTGTGGTACATTAAAGCTAATATCCATGTTAGCCTTAGCAAGTAGAAAACTCTAGACTGATACCTGGCAAAGACGTCATGATGACCGAACAGTTCCTTCTCAAAGAACATGAATTCATTTTCATGTTCTAGAACAGGATCAGTCCCACGTGGTAATGAAATACTTTACAAGCTTTTCTGGGTCTAAGAAGGCTTTGGAGATCCAATTTAGAAGAGATTAATTTGAGCATTAAATGAGATAATATACGCCAAAGTGTTCTGTTTACTGCACAGAGCTATGCAAATAGGAATCAGGTTTGACAAAGAATGCATTTAGATTATACTTAAATTCACACAGATTTTAACGTAAGCATTTCATTATTTTGCTTTCCATTATAGAGGTGTTTTTAATTTGTTGGATAAAAGGGGATCTACATATTATAAAATCAGAGTTACATTTCCTATTTTGCCACTATTGTCGACATTTATAGTCATGCCTTTTTTTTCAAGATTTGTTTATTAAGCACTTGCTCCAAGCACAACAGGAACTTTTGTGAGAAGTCAAAAAGCAGAGGAAGTGTTCTTTATAGGCCTTCAATTTCATCATCTGTGCAATATAATGAACAGCTTCTAATCTCATGTTTCCATCCAGAAATACTCTGAGAAAAAGTGCTATCATTTTTGTTAAGTGCTATCTTAAATAAAAAAGGTCTCAGTAACAATGGTCGGTACCTTTAAAATTCAATTTTTATGCATGTAAATTGCTTGGAATAATGTTTTTTTCTGAAAAGTGGTAGGGATTAATTAAGCAGAGATATCTAGATAAGAAAAGGTTAAATGAAATATTAAAACCCTTAACTCATTACTACAGCTTGGAAAAAAAGAAGACTTTTTTTAGGTTTTCTAAGAGAGAGAAACCATTACACTGTTTTCTTCTGTGTCGGTTTTGCCCTAAAGGGATGCTGTTTCCCGAGCTTAATGAGGGCCCTATTTCCTCTTAGCCCTTCCAGTCTATTAATTACTGTGACAGTGCTTAGAGACATCGCAGCAATCATTTGTAAGATGATAGGAGCCCTCGTCTTTCTGAGATGTGGGTTTCAGCCACCTAAAATTACCCAAATGAAACAGATGCTGCAAATATGCATCCTTATCAGAACGTTTTCTTCTCGTTACCCAGCAGAAAGCTGTGTTCTTCACACTCCAGCCACGTACAGAAGGGCTGTCGAAGAAAGCGTGGGCTGAACCTGTTGCCTGTGCTGCTTTGTGCAGGACCTACAGGACCAAGGAGCTCTGGTTTGCATCATCAACACAACACAAAAAGCCAGACCAGAAGCAGCCCACCAAGACTCAAGAACAGGACTGCCACGAACCGCCCCTCCTCCTCGTTACATAAAGTAAATTCCCTGACCTACCTTTGCAGCTAGGAAGCTAGATACACAAGGCCATTTAATGAAGAATGGGGGTGGACTCACCCTTTAGAGTGTGCTGTTAGCACTGCAGAACTGATGTTTGTACAGTGGAAATTTCTTATTTATGGTGAGTAGATCTCTCTCTAACATAAGAAAGCAAATGAAGAAGAAAGCTATCTGGAGACATATCCTGATAAATGATACATAGCATTTCCCTTCCCCCTTTCCCTAGCCCCCTGGCACATACACTTCATATTCCAGAATTAATTCACTCAATAAATACTGAATGCTTACTGTGTGCTGAGCATTGTTCTAGTTACTGAGGAAACAGCAATGTAAAAGCAAAGTCCCATTTCCCATGGAGCTGACACTCTAGTGGAAGACAGACAATTACAAAAACAGATAGATAATATAACATTGGGTATACACATGCTTACAAGAACATAAAGCAGGGTAAAGGGAAAAGGGATGAAAATTGCTCTGGTTTTCAGTTGGATCGTCAGGAAAACCCTCACTAAAGAGCTGATCTACAAGAGACAAGGAAATAAAAGAAGTGAGGGAATGAGCGATGGGAAAACTCCGATGAGAAGTCCAGGCAGCAGGGACAGCGTGCGTGAACAGCTTACGCTGGGAGCGAGCTTGTGGTGTCCACCGGACAGCAAAGGTGTGAGGGCGGCTGGAGCAGGGTGAGGAGAGGGTGCTGGATTTTGTTTTACATGGGATGGGAAACTACTGGAAGGTGTGAGCAGGTGACTACATATGACCTGACTTTATTTCAGAGATCATTCTGGCTACTATTGGAGAACAGTCCGACAGAGCAAAGCTAAGGACTGGGGAAGGGGATTACACCCCTTTTGCACCTTCTCAGAGTCCCATCATTGCCTATTTCGCTCTTTCTCTAGATCGGTACCCACCTGTGCCACTTCAGAACGTAGGTACAATTCCACATCCAAGGTCAGGGAACCTGTCGTCCCACAGGGCACAAAGGGGGCCATATGACAATCCAGAAGTGCTGGGTAAACTCTCCTTGGGGTGAACCTTGAGCAGTGAAAAACACAACATGGGAGTGGGACAGGCAAATAAAGTTGTCCTCCTTTGTCCCTCTTGTATGCTGCCTCCTTCTGTCCTCCAAGGTGTGGTGCTTCCTAAAGCCGTTTAGGAGACCTACATGCCCAGTAGGCGAGACTGTGGGCGACCTGCCATGTTGGTTCATAGCTCAGTGCACGGCTGGGGCCAGGGCAGCCGCGCAGCTCACAGCACAGCGTCGCGTCTTCCCTTGCTTCGCTACCCTCGGCTGCTCGCTCCACAGCCTGAACTTGCACTTTTAAAATAAATCAACGGTATCGAATTCCTGCCCCAAGCTTTGTTTTCTAGAGGTCTACCTTAAGGCATGCATGTTAAGTTAAAGGTGCATATTAAATAACTAAGTAAAAGCTGGATGTAAAATCAGTACTTCAGGAAAAATGATGAAAACTAGAGATATACATTTTGGAGTTGTGTATAGATGTTATTTAAAACATGATACCGAATAAGGTCACCCAGGGCAAGTACCTAGGGAAGAGAACTGAGGCTTCATGGATGGGTGCTCCAGCACTTAGGAGAGGAAACGAGAAGTCAGCAAAAGGCTCTTGGAATGAGGTAGAAAGAAGGAGGAAAGCAGAGTTCTCACTGGGCCGGTGTAGGGCATCACACACCTTGCGCACTTTCTCGGATTCCTGTCAGAGCTGTTTTGCTGGGGTACTAAATTGGATAAAAGTTTGACAGAAAAGGATTCAAGACAGAACCAGCTGGTCTTTGAAAAGATAAGCAAAATTGATAAACCTTTAACCAAACCTATCCAAAAAAAAAAAAAAAGTCAGGGGTGGGGGGAGAGAGAAGAGCCAAATAAATAAAATTAGAAATGAAAGAGAAGTGACAACTGACACCACAGAAATACACAGGATTATGAGAAAATATTACAAACAATTATATGCCAACAAATTTGACCTATAGTCACAAAACTATAAGACACTGAAGAAAAAAAACAGAAAAAATACAACTTGGTGGTTACCAAATAGTCGCAGGGATGTGGAAGCACAGCAGGGAGAACAGTCAGCAACGCTGCAGGAACTACGTCTAGTGCCAGGTGGGTGCGAGAGGAATTGGGAGGATCACGGAATAAATTATATAAATGACTAACCACTGGGCTGTACACCTGAAACGAATATAAAATGATATTGATTGTCAACTGTAACTGAAAAAAATAAATTAAAAGAAGAGGAGACAGAGGGAGACAGAGAGACAGAGAGCGAGCAAACGAGCTGGGAAGAAGGGGAAGGTAACTCCTAAGAGGAATTTTGCTAAGAAAGAAAGCAGAGCAATTGGGAAGGTGCATTTGTCTGGGTCCTCCAGAGCGCACTCCAAGCCTGGATTCCGTGTGTGCAGATTAGATTAGGGGGCATGCCTCTGTGAAAGGGGGTACAGAGGAACCTGGGGGAGGTGGGGAGACTCGTCAGATGACAATGCAAGTCTGAAGCTGAGCGAAGGGGAAAGGAAGAAAAGGTTGAGTGGAAATATCCTAGACTGCTACACAGTCCACAGAAGATTCATGAGCCAGAGTTGGTCAACAAAGGAGTCCTGTGTCCACCAACAAGGAATGTGCCTTAGTATCCCTGCCCAACTTGGCCCTGGACAGGAAGCCATCTGCAGGAAGCACTGCCTCAGTACAAAGCCCAGAGAGATTCCAAATCCCAGCAGCTGGGGCCCTCGGTCAAGAACACTTCCTGTAGTAGGACATCTGCAGGCACACCCTTAAGGCTGCCACAAAAGGATTATAGAAAAAAACGCAGTCTTAAGACAGAATTTTTTTTTTTTAGGATGACAGGTGACTGACTAGAGAGGATCACAATGCAGTTGAAGAACGAAGGGCAATGGCAGAAGCACAACTCTAAACAGATGGATGGCGGGTGGGTCAGCTCCACGAGTGGGGGGTGGAGCCTTCGCTGGGACCACTCCGCAGGAAGGAAACGAGGGGTGCAGTAGAGTCCTGGGCTGGTAAACGGCCTGGTGAGAGAATGAGGATGTCATTCCCTGATCCCTTGCACTTCCCCGGGGCAGTAGAAGGCAAGCTCAGCAGCCAAGAGTGAGGGGTACAGAGAGGGTAATGGTTATCTGAGGAGAAAGCAAATGCCAAGAAATAGCAGGAACCCTGGAGAGTGAATCAACCAAGCAAATGCAGCATAATTGTGGGGTTCACTGCATGTGAACAGGAAAACACAAAAGGATTGATTGCAATGCAACGAAGTGTTACCAAACAATAAAATAACTGTAAACTTATTAAATTACAGATAGTGAGCATCAAAACACTGTGCCAAGCACTTTCAAACTAATCTCCATAGGCTGGACGTTCACACAGGCCGTTGTACCTTTACCCCATATTCCCACCAACCTGGGAATGGTGGCCTGAGCTTTCGTGTACCTCGCAGATCATGACATAGCAGAGGCAGGCAAATGAAGACTTCTGTCACCACCACCAGGTCCAAGGGAGTGAGGTGGCCTCACTCACATCCAAACATGCTTGGACATACGTGCAGGCGCCTTCCTGCTGCCCTTGAATGGAAATGTTAGCCACACGTGTCCAGAGGGCTGAGCAAAGACAGGCTATGGCAGGTCGTTGTTCAGATTTAAAGTGACAATTTGCTGCACAGAACGGGGGTGAGGAGGGAGACTCAGGCATTGTGTTTCTTTAAACCCTCCAGTGATTCTAACGTGTAGCCAGCATAGAGAACAGTGTGCTAAAAGAGTGCAGGAGAGGAAACGATTTACTCCAAGTACAGAATTGGATCTTATTTTTTGTGATACACTTGCATCGGGTCTTCAAGTAGGATTTTAGCAGAGAAAAATGGAACAAAAGGAGCTTCTAAGGCTGAAGGAAAAACACGAAGATGAAAATACAAAGAAACTCCACAGGGAAGAAGGTGAGTAGTAAGCTTAGAACGTGCTGTGTTTCTTGAGGTTAAGATGCCAAGGGCCAGAAGAGGCATAAGGACAGGTAAGTGCAGAGAGGGGTCAGATTATCTATGGGGGGTTCAACCTGTTTCATGCAATGGGGAGCCACTGCAGGTGTGGGAGCACAGAACTGTCAGGTAAGCTCAAGCGACCTTCTGCAGTCACCAAACTGAACACCAACTAGAATTCTGACCCTGTGAAGTCAGGCATGGGGACTCTGGTCCAGACAACCTTTCAGCTAACAGACACACATCTCGTCTCGCTGTCTCGCTAATTCAGCATGTGAAGAGATTTTTTCACTCTTCACTTTGAATCATTTTCCTAAGATAATGAATTGAATAGGAGTAACAAATTGGAAGTAAAGGGGGTCAATAATCCTGTATGCAAAGTGTGTCTAGGTGTAACAGACTTTATTAACTATCCTTAAAATGTGTACTTTTGGCTTATCTATACCAACTCAGTTGAGGTCATGGAGGAAAAAATATGAAATACCAAATTTTAAAATATATATATTTCTGTGACCTCATACGATTTTCAACATCACTAGAGAGCAATCACAGTTCAGGTATTCCCAGCCTTGAAAATTCTAACATGTGTATTATATATATATGAATGATTTTCAGTATTTGCAGAGACCTTATCTTTCTGCTTGTATTTTTTCTTCAATACTAAGTTTATTTTGCATTTTCCTTGAGTACGTATGATACTGAGTACGTATAAGAGTGCAACTGCTCACCCCCCTATGGCAAATGGGGGGCCATCTTGCTTTTCCTTAATACACAAAGCGAATATTTCACAGGTGGATAAAATGGAACTGATCCTATGGGATGAACCAAGAGGCCTGTGTTCTATCACCCATTATCCAGAACAAGAAAGAAAAGAATGGGTTCAGATTTCTTTGAAAAAGATTTAGATTCACGAGAACCAATAGAATTTTTTGTTCAGTTTCATGTGCCGTAGGGACATGTGAAAGAGGGTTTAACTCTGAGCTCAGGTATTTATGGATATTGGGAAAACAGAAGCCAAGTTAATGAAGCCTGCCTATTGCTAAATCTCCTGCTCTCGTGTGTCTAAAACCATTATTATTATTTTCATGATGGGTGCTTTTAATATTATTCATTAACCAAGAAAACATGCCGAGTAATGTGAAGGCCTCTCTTAGAAATAAACTTGCTATAGGGAGGGAATGGAAATGCATTTACAGGAGACACTGATAGCTCTGGATTTGGTGGACAGGCAGTAACGCCTGAAGGAGGAAAATCAGCTCCAACTTTCATGCTTTATTTTTGAGAAGTAGGTTTCCAGGTCGATACTAATGGACACTGACAGACCTCTCCTGCCTGCTGCCTCCCATCTTTATCCCCCAGCATGCTCTGCAGCCTTCCACCTGCCTCTGAATCTGGCCTGCCTAGTTGAGGCCAGGGCTACTGGACAAAGAAGGAAACTAATTTTGCCTCAATGTGCACTGAGGGTGGCACTGGCACCTCCATATGAGAGAAAGCTTCAGAATCCCCAGAGAAAGAAGACCAAGGAAAGCAGACCTGTGAAAGCACCTCGGAGAAAGCCATTTCTTTCTCTTGCCTTAGTCTTTCCACAACTGAAGCCACTTATCCTGCAATACTTGGAGCCACGCCTAACTTTTTCTGTTGCTTGTGTTTCTCAAAAGATAAATTTAGGTCTCTGCCCCTAGTTCCCTTCCAGTCTCCTCTCCCCAGGTGAGACAGAGATCAAAGATGTTTCTCTCTCTCTCTCTCTCTCTCTCTCTCTCTCTGTCTTCTTTTGTTTTCTATTTTAAACACAGAAAGATAACCAACAGAGCACAGAGGTCCATTAAAGTCTCCAGCAGCCCCTTCAGTCAATATCATACCAAGCAACTGTGATTTATGCATGGCCAGAGATGCTGCATTGAGAAAACAATGTATCTTTTTAGAATAAACAAATTCACAAAAATATATACCGGCTGATCCATCCTCACCATCTTTATTGATGTCTGTAAACAACCCCCAAGCCAAAAGAGATAGACAAGTTGAAAAGAACCATCAATTGAGAAGACATGCTTTGCAGTCCTGGAATGGATAAGGGACTTAGCATCCAAACGTAAGTTAGGCTTTAATCACCATTCCCTTGATTAGAACTTCTTCCATATGTATTGCTTGGTCTCATCAAAATCTTACATTTATTAATTTGAAATCATGTTACAAAATTTTGAATCCTGTAAATTTATCTTAGAAATGATCAGCCCTTTCATTAACCCTGAACAAACTATTCGTTACCTATGTTATACCAGATAAGGTGACCTGTTAGTGGTCTGGGTCCCTTAGAACGAAAGATGGTAGAAAATCATTGGCACACGGGTAGGGCATGCAGCAAGTGTGCTGGAGCCCCTCGGGGCCTAAAAGAACACATTTGCTTGCTGAGCAGAGTTGTGTAGTGAAAGTGTGCTGGGCCCATAAAAGACTGCATTTGCCTACCAGAGATCCTACCTAATGATTCCCAAGGAGGAGTTCATATGCCCCAGGATTTTTTTTAGACTAAATAAGCTTTTTTCATTATTATTGTATTTATTGGGGTGACATTGTTAGTAAAAATTACAGAGGTTCCATGTGTATGATTCTACAACACATCGTCCTGCACTGCAATACGTGTTCACCCGTCCCCAGGTTTTATTTTAGAGGAATCCTACAGCCCAGTGGCTCTTCTCATGGACTCCTGGGAATCTGTGGACATGCTTCGGGAAATCTTCAGGTGCTTGTATGTAGTGCATATCTTCATTTCCATGATCTTTCAAGAACAATCTAAGCACATTCAGGATTATCTGGGGTTCCCTTACAATCTAGTATTGCCAAGTGGGCATGACCTAAGGTGACAGCAGTTAACTTGGAATGCAATACTTCTCAAACCTGAGGTCCACATGTGTGTGGAGATGTGAGAGCTCAGTTGTGGGGGCCACTGCTGTGGTCAAAAGTGAAGGTTCAAGGGACAGCATTTCTCTTATTCTTCAATCGTGGTGTGTTCCAAACTAACGTGGTTCCACTTCAAAACATTATTTCAAGGCCAATGAGACTATCTCTTGTACTCCCCACTAAAAAATCAATGGAAATGTTCATGAATTAATTTGCCTCTATACTGCATATTAAACCCAGAGCAAGATCCCTTCGCACTTCATTCCTTGTCTGTCATTGTACCCCCGTTTCAGGTGTGCTGTCACCTGTACGGAAATAGACCATAGCTTCCAGACTGGCCGAGTCACGTCCTATGAGTTGAGGAGTAATGGGAAATCCTTGCTAGTGCCCAGAAAAAGACTCACAAGAGCCTCGGGCTATCACGTAATGTCCCTGTAACCCTCACCGGTCATCAGTATTCAGAGACTATGGAATAAAATTCCAGTCACAGCAAATTCTTCCTAACTTATGAATTTTCTGGAGCTCATTAGGATGAACCAAACTGGGAAGAAGTGATTGAAAAACAGACTGTAATATCCCCCACAAGAATAAAACATGTAAGCCAGCAGAAAACAGGGAGTTGATTTCCCAGACGATTCCTTGGATTGATTTAGATGCAGCCAACCCAAAGCTTGTACAGTTCTGATTAATACCCACTTTACCTCTTCTGTTGCTCACTTTCTCACAGATGAATTAAATAATGCCTACCTGTGTCACTCGAACCTGATTGCTCAGAAGTGGTTTCTTATGGTGATCATTGGAAAGCAACCATAAAAATCACTTCTCTCTCTGTCTCTGTCTCTGTGTGTGTGTGTGTGTGTGTGTGTGTCTCTGTCTCTGTCTCTCTCTGTGTGTCTCAGAATCAGTCTCTGTCTCTATGTCACACACACACACACACACACACACACACACACACACACCGCAACATGTCCTCCTCTTTCCCATTGCTGCCTCACAGCCATTCTCACACCTCAGTAGGGCAATTAAGTAACAGGATATAAACATGCAGGTTGAAAATGAGCCATTTCTCTTCAGAGCTGCCCACAAATCAAACAGAACTTTGTTTCTTTTAGTGTCGGGGGCGATTAACCAGGTACTGCTGATACCTGACACTTTCAGACCTACAACACTGCAGGTAAAACCACTCCTTCCTGACCCCTCTCATTCCCTTTCTCCCCTCTGGCATCTCTCCCAGTGTTAGCTGCTGCACGTTCCCACTAGGCATTTCTCTTTAACCGAATCAGCTCTTTGATGCATGTCTCTCTTTCATTGCTCTCTGTTTCTGACTTTCATGAGGATTTCAGAGGAAGGAGAGCTGAGGCAACGCTGTTTCCAAGACAGGAAGAGAAAAGGAGGTGCTGCATTGTCTTCTAATCACCAGCTCAATCAGAAATCTGGCAGCCTGGAAATGTCATGCATAATATATAGAGCAAGCTCTTTTAAAAGTGGATTATAGGGATGTTTTTTTCTGATATAAATCCAGGTGATTTTTCACTGATGCAGGAAATTAAGTAATCCTTTCTTTGGTCTTTCCTTGAAGGTCATTTACATATTATTTTATGTTGTGTTGTTTTTTCATCCTGGGCTTCTTTCTTCCATATTTATTTCACAGATATACATCCTTGAAATGTTCCTTATAATTTTTTTGTACACTGCCATTTTCATGAATACACTGAAAACTCATTCATTTTCTTTTACTGGCTTCTGTCCTGGCGGATTAATAAAGTTGCTATTAAAAATCCCCCTGGATCAAAAGAAAAGATGCTGAGCTTTGCATGTAAGAAGAATAAAGTTTAACTGCTGCTGATAAAATAGTTGAGTGTTATTATATCTCAAGGAGCATGTAGTAAATGTGATTAAAATCACTGTGTTGGAGAAATAGATACCACTTAGTCCAACCCACTCTTTTGCACACAAATCTGCTAAGTTATAATATCTTTGTACAGTGGTCTAATGTTGAAACGGACTTGGCTCATACCATATAGGGAATCCATCAACAATGCTCCCTTATAGCTACCTTCAAAATATAACCCAGATCCAAATACCCAGCCTGCCCAAGCCGAAATCATTCCTCATCCGGACAGCTGTAATAGCTTCAGAATTAGTCTCCCTGCTTCCACATTTGCTCCCAAGTAACTATTCTCTCAGCCAGGAGGAGCCTTTCACTTGTGATCATGCTACTATTGTCCTACTCAAAACCCTCCAAGGTCTTCCCATCAAAAAATCCAAAGTCTTTTCCATTAACCAAAAGACCCTGGGTCCCCTGAGCCTGGCTCTCTTGCTGCTGTCGTTACTTTCCACTCTCCACCTTGCTCACTTCCCTCCTTAAACACACAGAGCGTACTCCCAACTCAGGACTTTGCCTCATATGGTTCCCATCTAGAAGGTTCTTTGCACAGATTGTCTTGTGCCTCACACCCTTATTTCATTCAAATCTCTGCTTACATGTCACTTGCTCAAGAAAAGCTTTCCCTGACCACCCTGTGTTAATAGCCACCTCACTCACATCTTCTCTTTCGTCCTTTTCTTAGCTTAAATGTTGCCACAGAATTTTTATCTCTGATGATGTGCCATTATGTCTATTTATATTTACTTATTATCTGTGTACTGACTATATCCCTCCCTGTAAAATAGGTGTCCATTTCTTTCAGTGTTGTATTCCCCAAAGAGCAGAACCAGGCAGGCAGTCCCAGCAGCAGTTACAGCTCTCAGCATAAGGATCTAGATAGGAAAAGTAAAGAATGACTTTTTTCCATTTTGCAATTTGTAAGCTATCCAATTTGGAATGTTTGAGGTTTGGTACAAGGCAACCAAGGATCTAGTTTTGGCCAATTTGAAATAATCAAAGACAAAATAAGATCTCCGAGGAAGAAGGCATGGCAGACTGTTGCTTAGTAAGGTCCCCTTAGCATGCCATGTGAGAAGAGCCTAGGTATTTGTAATTCTGAAAATTATAAAATCCTTGTGAAAGCTGAGCAGGGGCACTGCTAGCATTTCATGTTCAGTAGTGACAGTAAGAATTGTTAAGGCCCTTATAAGGGGTTATAAGCAGAAGCCAAAAGTATGTGTTCTGGACCCAAATCCTGGCTTGGTCACTAATACTGACAGTGCTCAGCATGTATGCTGTGATGGTTAAAATTTTATGTGTCAACTGGACTGGGCCATGGGGTCCCCAGACATTTGGTCAAACATTATTCTAGGTGTGTCTATAAAGGTGTTTTTGGATTAAATGACTATTGGAATGTGACCAAGTAAAGCAGATTGCCCTTTCTAACGGGGTGGGTGTTATCCAATGAACTGAAGACCTGAATACAACCAAAAGGCTGCCCGTCTGCTCAGTAAGAAGGAACTCCTCCTGCCTGATGGCCTTCAGGCTGGGACAGTGGTTATTTTTCCAGCCTTTGGACTAAAACTGAAACAGAAGTTCTTCCTGGGTCTTGAGCCTGCCAGTTTTTGGACTGGCACTACATTAGTAGTTCCTCAGGGCTGCAGACTGTGAGACTTATCAGGCTCCATAATTGTATAAGCCAATCCCTTAAAATAAACAAACAAACAAACAAACAAATGGTTTTATTAGTTTTTTTCCTTTGGAGAGCCCTGACTACTAATACACACGCTGTTGATATCCTTGGTCAAATTACTTAACTTTTCTGTCCCTGTTTGTAAAATGGAAATAATGATATTCCCAGTATCTATCATACAAAATTGCTGTGAGGCATACAGGGTCTGACAATTAAGTTCATGAACTTGCCACTGTGCGCTTATGTTGACAGCACTGCACAAACAACTCAGTGAGGTGTCATAACCTTCATATATCTGTGTCTCACAGCTGTGTTCACGTCAACATGTGGTGTCTTGTTGAGTGGTGTTCATTATTGTTGCTATGTGCTTTTGCCATCACAAGAATGTCAAAGCTTAAATTAGAGCAATAAACCAACATTAAATTTTTTGTTAGACTTGGCAAGAGTGGAAGTGAAATCAGGGACATGTTAGTCCAAGTTTATCAGGATAACACCATGAAGAAAACAGCAGTGTACAAATAGATGAAATGTTTTTCTGAGGGGAGAGAAAGCATCACTGAGGAAGAGAGGTCAGGGCAGCCAGTAATGAGCTGAACTGACGAAAACATTGCAAAATTTTGTCAAACTGTGTGTCAAAATTGTCAGTTAACTGTGAGAAGCAAAGCAGACCAAGTAAACAATAGTAGAGAAACAGGATAATCTTAACTGAAAATCTTGGCATGAGAAAGGTGTGTGCAAAAATGGTCCCAAAGGAGCTCACTGATGAACAAAAGCAAAGGAGAGTCGAAGTTTGCTAAGACCTTAAACGATGAAAGGCAAAACAATGTTTTGGGCCATGTTGTCACTGGTGATGAAACATGGTGTACCAATATGAAACAAAGTGTCAAAGTGCACAATAGTAGTCAGCCAATTCTCCACGACCAAAAAAGTCCAAATGGTGAGGCTAACTTACTTTTTTGAAATCAGAGGGATTGTTCATTATAAATTTCTATTAACTGGAGAGTCAACTGAGTTTACTATTTGGGAGTGCTGAAAAGGCTGTGTGGATAAGGTTGATGAAAACAACTTGAAGGTTTCACCAGCAACTCACAGCTCTTGCATCATAACAATGCACTAGCTCACACAGCACTGTCTGTGAGGGAGTTGTTAGCCAGTACACAGATAACTGTATTGGAACACCTTCCCTACTTACCTAATCTGGCCCCCAATTACTTTTTTCTTTACCCAAAGGTACAGGAAATATTGAAAGAAAGATGGTATCTAGGACATCAAGGGTAATACAAAGACAGCTCTAATGGCCATTCCAGAAAAAAAGTTCCAAAATTGCTTTGAAAGGTAAACTAGGCACTTGTGTCAGTGCTTAGCTTCCCAAGGGGAGTATTTTGAAGGTAATGATACCCGGCAATGAGGTATGTAGCACTTTTTCTAGGATGAGTTTGTGAACTTAATTGTCAGACCTCATAAATAACTTATTATGTGTCAACTGTTTAAGTAGTCTCTAGCACATAGTAAGCATTATGCCAATGTTAGCTATTGTAATAATTCTGCTAGACAGAAAATTTTTAAGAACAGTGTTTTTATATGAGCAAGAGGTACACTTATGGAAGAGGTATAACAACATTGGTTTTAATATACTTTAATTTACCTTAGTCCAGGACCCTAGAAGGTATAATGGGATATGGGATACTCATTAACAACATAATCCTGTCATCTTTACCTAAATATCTGCAAAAACTGAAATATCCCCACTATAGCATTTAGCCTTTGTAACCAAAACAAATATATTAGGTGGCAGATGGAGGGTCAAGTTTTAAAAAGTTGTTTTCTAAGCACCAACAGAGTTTGAGGTTGGTATTCAAAATCAACTTTACAGATTAAAAAAATGGAAAGAGAAGACATTGCCATTGCCAAGGTCACACAAAAGGGAGGGCTGCTAATTCACTAGCCCACTGTTTTATTCACTGAATTCATACAATTAGCGACAAGCCAAATCTCTCTTTTAATGCACTCGGTCTCTGACACCTTGAAGCCACTAGAATCCTGTGCTCATTCTGAACAAAGATTCCTCTCACGCTACTTCAGCCTCCCCAGGACAGTCTGGAACTTAAGGTTTAATTAAATCCTGTCGAGTTGTATTTTTGAAGGAGCTATTATCTTTAAGTGATTCTGGTTTATCGAAGAGGAGGGAGAGAGAGAAGAGGGAGAGCAAGAGGTGACAAAGATGAGAAAGGAGTGCGAATCGAGAATCTTTGATCTAAGTTGCTTAGCTATGCATTTTTGCCAGGGGGTGATTTAAAGCCCCAAGGAGAGTGTGAACCACCCAGGAAAAGTGGTAGCTGGTGTGTGGTAGATACCCTTTCTCCCTCACCTGTGTCAATGGCGGAACAGAAGTGCTGACATTGCATCATGGTTTTCAAAAGGCAATTTTGGACATCACATAAAACAGTTCTTCACCCTTTCAATTTACATTTAGATGCTGCAAAAATAAGTTATGGAAGCATATCTAAGTTGAGTTTACAGTTTCAATCAAAATTTTTGTTTCCTTGTGATGTTTATTATTCATCATATACAATACCATGACACAGTGAAAAAATTTTCAGGAATAGTGTTTTCACATTGCCCAGTTTGCCTGAGGGATGATTAGGGAAAGAGAATAGCTCCTTCTGAAAAAAAAAAATATATATATATGAAAATTTTATACATATATATATATACTATTCTTTAGTTTCAAAGAAAGATTTTGGATGAACAACTTTGGGGGTTCAGAAAATGGTCCAAGCTACCAAATGGTGCCCCTTCCCATTTTTATTCCTGCAGAACAGAAACAAGAAGACAGCACCTTTCTAGGCAAAGAGAATGGCCCCAGGCTTTTCTTTGCAATATTTATGATCAAATTATACATTTTAATGTCTTTGGAACTCTAGAAACAATTGGAACTACATGATTAGCTGACACTGCTATGTTTTTAGTACAAACAATAAATCTAGGTGTACATTTTATTTCACTATTTTATCCTCGGACGTTGATAACCATTTGATCTTTAAATTTCCACATACAGTACAATCTCATTCAACAAATGGTAATTGCCCGCTATAGATGGGGCACTCTCTTAGGCACTGCGCTGGTTAAATACAAGAGCACAATCCCTGCACCTAATGAACTCACTGTTTAGTGAGGAGATGGGCTTGTGAAAAGACACAGAATCAAGGCACAAACTAAAACACAGTGTAGAATAAGACAGTACCCTGAAGACAGATACATGGTGTTGTATGAGGTTCAAATGTTTCTCCCTCAACCCCATGAAGCCCTTTGAAGTCATGCTACAGCCTTCTGTTACCTTGTTCATTCTCCCTGTTGCACTTAACCTGCAGACCCACAGGCTACTTCCCTTCATTCCTTGAAGATGCAGTACCTGACTAACTGTCACTCTCCACCTCTGCTCCTGGTGGTTTCAGTGTCTACTTGGAGCTCTTTCCAATATCTTGGCTGCTCAGTTTCATTGCCTTCTCAGTTACAATGATCTAATTTTCTACCCACCTCAGCTTTCCTCTTTGCTACACGCATTGTCGTTACACATGACTGCAATGCTTCCATTGGCCCAGTTTCAAGCATCCTGTTCTCTGAGCTCCATCTGCTACCCTGGTTCACCCACTCTGCTACCCCAATCCTAACAATCCACTGAACCCACCCATGTTTTTACTGTCCCTCCCCACCCTAGTCTAAATGCCACAACCTATCACTATTACTCACTAAATTGCACATGCTGGGGTTCCCTGGTGGTGTAGTGGCTAGGCTTCAGGACTCTCAACGCCATGGCCTGGATTCGATTCCCAGCCAGGGAACTACCCCCCCCCCCACACACACACACACAAAAAGAATTGCACATGCTCTAATCCTCTTACACCCAACTCTGGTTAATTGCAAACCCTACTCTGAACCTGCACCTGAATCACAGGTGCCCAAGCCCCTGGGTAGGTGAACACATAGTCATGCTGAGTGGTCTCACTTCAAATTTATGACTATGATCTCCAAATGGGATGCTACTGTTTCCTAACATGCATATTACATTTCCTTAATCCACTCTCAGTCATCCTCTCTCCAAAGGAATATTCCATATCTTCGTTTCTCTCCCAAACTTCCATTACCTACCTCTTCTGCCATCTTTTCTCTAAGCTATGACCTGAGAAAATAGAATCAGCTGAAAGAGATTTCACATCTTCCCACAGTCATAAACCTTCCTGCATCTCTACTCATACACTCTTCCTTCCGTCCTGCTAATACGAATAAACTATTTATGCCTCTATCAGAGGCCAACCTCTCATCTTATACATTGGAGCTCTTCTGCTCTTGCCTACCCAAGGATTTTGTAGGCCCCTCTCTTCTACATCATTGAATTTTCCCTCTGGATCATTCCAACATCAGCATACAAATATGTGATCATTATCACCTACCTTTTAAAACAAATTCCTCCCGGGTCTCATATGCCCCTCCAACTAACATTTTGTTACATTGATTTATAGAATACTCAATTTAAAAAAGTTATTTATACCCGCAATGTGAAATTCTCTCTGTCAGTTCTCTCTTGACTCAGACTTTTGTCCCCACCATCACAGCAACTGCCCTTAATCTCCATCACAAAATCATCAGCTCTCATCTAACTTCTCATACTGGCAGCATAAGACAAGGATTACTATTCCTTTCTCCTTAAAATATTTTCTTCACTTAGCCATTAGGACAAGGATCCAACCACAAACTGACAATTTCAGGGGGTTCCCGGTGGTGTAGTGACTAGGCTTCAGCACTCTCAACGCCGTGGCCTGGGTTCGATTCCCAGCCAGGAAACTACCCCCCCCCCAAAAAAAATAAAATTTAAAAAATAAACTAACAATTTCAGAGTTGAGACCATCAGTCATGACCTCTCTCCAAGTTCTAGCATGGTGTCTCCAACTATCAGCTAGGCACTGCCACCGGGATATCTAATAGGCATCTCCAAATTAACACATACAGAAGTCACACTCTCCAACCATCTTCTCCTACAGGGAACTAACTCCCCTCCAAAAAAAAAACATCAATTTTATCTGTCCAGCTCTCATGCCTAAAAGTTTGAAGTCATCTTTGACCCGTCTGCTCTTTCCTCCTACATCCACCCCAACAAAAAATCTTATTGGTATTACTTTCAAAATATAGCTGAATCCAGCCTCTTCCTACCACCTTAACTGTTACCCCTAGTCCACACCACTGTCAGATTTCACCTCAATTTTTGCAATCATTTTCCTATGAGACTCCTTGTTTTCACCCTTGACACCTACATTTTTCTTCTCACAGAGCCACCTAGGTAGTGTTTGTTTATTTGGTTGGTTGTTTGGGGTTTTTTGTAAATCAGTTTGTGTCATTTCTTGACTCAAAATATTCCAGGAGATCAATATCTCAATCAGAGTAAAAGCCACCATCTACTACAGGTCCACATGAATTGCTCCTGAAAGCCTTTCTGGGATCACCTCACACCACACTGCCCTGCTAGTTTTGCTTTCTCCTGTGCTATCTTTGCTTATCCTTGCTATCTCCCACAACATGCCAAGCACAGTCTTGCTTCGGTGCCTTTGTCCCAGCTATTTCTTTGGCCTGGATATCTTTCCTCAGATATCTAGAAGGTTCACTCCCTATCTTAATTTAGGTCTCTGTTTGAATGTCACTGTGTCAGATTTCCATGAACACCTGTAACTTAACTGTGTTTCGCTTCATTTTAACACCTACCATTACCTGAAATATTACATATTTATTTGTTTGTTTATTTGAAATGATTATGCATACCTTAAGGACTTAATTTTGTTCCCTGCCAAATGACCAGTGTTTGAAAGATGCCTGGCACATTATAGGTACTGAATAAATATGTATTAAATGAATGAGAAAACTTTTGTCATTCTTCATAATGTTTCCTGTACCAAGTAGCAGTACGTACCAAAAGAAGTGGGAGTGAAGAATAAGTCCTTTCCCATGATTTTCATCAATCCCCTCAACTCTGATTGAAAAATAAGTCAATAAAAGCACTGTGTTTTCTCTGCAGATCCAATCAAGGCAAGACCTCCAGCCTCCCTACAACTATATTGCATTCCCAAAGCCCTGCCTGCTGAGAAAAGTCAGAGCAACCACTGCTTGCACTACCCCTCCCTTTCTACCTCTCCCAACTCATACCACTCTCCTGTTATCTCTCTGGCCCCTCCTTTTTAAAATCATTTTTGTGGGTTTCTCTTTTTCTTCTCCTCACTTAATTTTTGTTTTTCCTGGGATTTTGTCTTCTCTTTTGCTGTCACTGCTCCCTCACCTTGGTTGATCTCATTAATTCTCACCAACCACCATACATCTGTGAATGGCTCACTAATCTGCATCTTCGTTCCATACTTTTCTTATTCCCAGCCATGTGTATCAGACCACCTATGGAGCAGCTCCACCTGGTGATCCCACAGGTACAGTAAGCTCACTGTGCTTATATTAGCCAGCATAGGCTAGTTCACATTGTAGTAACAAGTTACTCCAAAATCTCAGTGGTTTAACACGCAGAAGTTTATTTCTAGCTCACCCAAAGTCCGCCTCAAATCTAGGTGTCTTTCCAGGGTAACTTCTTCCATACCCAGAAACACAATATGCTTGAACCTTTTAGCCTTGTCACCTCAACACAAAGCCTCCCCCATGGTCCATTCAGCAAGGTAAGAGACTGAGCAAAAAATCTCATACTAATAACTAAGTACCTTCACACACACACACACAAAAGTGTCACTTCCACTCACAACTCATTGGCCAAAACTACTTATATGATCCCATGCAACCACAAGAGGGCTAGGAAATGCAGTCTTTCAAGGGCCTGGAAAGAAAAGACAACCATCCATGAGCACCACTATGCTTTCCAAAATGTCTAAGACTGACAGGAACCATATCATCACGCAGAATGTGACCATGGACCAGAAGGTAGGGCTTGCTCCAGAGGCCAACACCATCACCCTGCCACCTCCGAAAGCCTGAAGGAGTAGGTGTCTATGATGTGGCCTTGGCCATCAGCAAGGGAACTGGGCTCATGGCAAAGACAAGCACAAATGGTGCCAAGCAGGCTACCAGGACCATAGTTTCATCATAGGACATTGAGATTCTGGTTCACAGAATCTGGTGATGACAAGCTAGCCATCACCTCTCCAGGAGGAAAGCTCAAGGTGCAAATGGCTATCATCTGGCATAGGTGACCATGGGGTCTTAGTGGGCTAGGTTTGGAGAGGGGGTGAGAACCCTGAGTGCCTTGCCCCAACCTGCCCAACACAGTAGACAGAATGGGGCATAGAAGCAGGCATTTAGAGATGTGGAAGTGTAAATATAGAGTTTTTTGTTTTACAATAAAAGGTGGAACCCCTCCAAAAGATCATCCAAGACAGATCTCATCAGTACAGCCAACCCCATCTTTTCAACTCAACCCTGCTCTTAAACCTGTATCTCAATGAACGCTACCAGCCTCCACTCAGATGTTCAAGCCAGAAATATATTCAATCCCAACCCTTGTCTTTTACTTCTCACATCAAATTATTCTTCAAGTCTTACAGATTCTACCTCCTGAAATATTTCTGTTTTGAGCCCCTTTCCTCCTTACTTTAGCCTCTCATCACCTCCGATTTGCAAATCTGTAGTCCTTTGACTGGTTTCCACACTCTCCCTGTCACATTCCAGGGAGGCATTTCCTGATCATCCAGCCAAATATTCCCTTTACCCCAGCCTCCTTCTGCCTGTTCTGTGTCTTTTTCAGATTCCTTGTTACTATCTGATATTACAAGAACGTAGACTTGTCCCCACCCACTGCTGCCACCATACACATAAACATGACTGTAATGTAAGCTGCTTGGGATGAGGGACTGTGACTAACCAGAGTTTTAGCTCCATGTCCTGGAAGAGTACCTAGCACAAGGCAGATTTTTCAAGGAATGAAAAAATTTTCCATCATGAAGCAAGTGATCTTTCTAAAACAAATACGACCGTGTAATTTCCCAACTTAAAATGCTCCAGTGACTCCTTCTTGTATTTCCAGATAAAATTCCTACTCCTTAGCAAATTTTGCAGACTCTCCATGAACTGTATTTATTTCTCTGGTTTCACCTTAGACTACAATCCCCTAATTTTCAATATTTTCTCTCCTAGTGGGAATCTGTCAGTAATTTTCCCTCTGAGTAAATTACTTTTCTAAGGCCACCATTCCCCTTGCCTGGTTAACTCCAGGAAATTTGTTCTTCAGGATTCAGGCTAAACAATGACTCCTTTTAGGTTTAGAGCCCCTCTTATATACAGTGCTAGTCACTAGGTTACAACTAGGGACTGTGATAAAGACCAGGTTACAACTACGACCTGGGCTAGATGCTAAGTTACAACTGTAAACATGACCTCACCTCACAGTGGCACAACTACTTCTGAAATCTAACTCCCAAACCTGCCTTAAAGCATTGTTCATGTAAAATATAATATTGCTATTGTTACTGTTATTTTTATTGTTACTCTCACTATAGTTACACTTTTTTTATCCAATGGCTTTAATTATCCACAATGACCTGGAAACTCAAAAATAAGCAACAAAGGTCTTTGAGTACACCAATTGGTGTCACAAATCTGATATACTTCATTTATAATCATGCCCCTTAGGGACTCTCTCAGAACCTAGTTATTATACAGTGTATTCTAATTTAAAACACATTACAAACAACCTTCACTACTTGGTTCAAAAGACGATTCAATAAGCCAATCAAAAACTATTTTACTAAGGGCCTACCACACACAAGACAATTGCTAAACTATGGGAGATATGAGAAAGTATTAAAAAGTCCCCACTCTAGGGGTACATGGGAATTCTGTACTTACCACTCAATTTTTCTATGAACCTAAAACTACTTTAGAAAGTAAAGTTTATTTATTTTAAAGAAAAGTTTAGGTCCCCACTGCTGTCATTACCATCACCCACTTCAAAGAGGTACCCCCAGTAAAAAGACAAGACAGAGCAAATAGATCACGAAAGCAAGAAATGAAAACTGACTTTTTCAACTAAAGAAGATATATAAAAAATATGAAAATCAGGAATAACAACTTCAAAATTATAATAATTTAGAGCTACTTATTGAAGACATGAAAAACCTTCAAGAACTTCTAATCCAGGACAATGGAAAGGGAATTCAGCTAAGAGCTGAGGTCTGAATTTTCATCTAGGTCTCTATTTGCTTAGCTGTGCAGACTTCTGTTTTTGGTTTGGTTTTGTTTTGTTTTTACCAAAAAGGGAAACATTAACTTTAATTTAAATTTAAAAACAAAAACACAGAAATTGTCTGAAAAAACAATGGAGCAATTCAACTCCTGAAAAGGAGCGTTGCCATCTTGGTGATCACATTTATTGGAAGGGTTGGGGAAAGATAAAAATGCCATTTAGTTTAAGAATTTGTTAAGTTGGGAGTTCCCTGGTGGTGTAGTGGCTAAGGCTTCAGGACTCTCAACGCTGAGGCCTGGGTTCGATTCTCAGCCAGGGAACTAACCCCCTCCCCCACCCCCTCCCCCCCAAAAAAAGAATTTGTTAAGTTATCTACAAACCAATTTATTTCAGGGGTGAAAGAATCCTTGGTCATTTCTTAGTATCAAAATATATCCAGACTTTTTTGAATATCTTCTACATTCAAAGAGGTAATCATATAAAGTTTCTTATTTTCCACACAGGATGAATTTTTTGTTTCAGCCAATTCTCGATGGAGAGGCAACTACTACAACACCATTTCCCCAGACAAGGAGCATTGGAATATTCTATTTTGTTGATTTATACATCTCTTCATATGCTTCTTCATTGATTTCTGTAGGAGTCACAGTTTCTTCCTCATCTCCCAGTATCATATTTAAATGTTGATCATACGCATGTAATCTACCTCGAAGCTGTCACTTCTCATATTTACATAAACTTGCTCATCCAGACTGAGCCTGATGAGATCCAGGGGCTCTTTTGTAGTGTTGGGAGTTTGTTACTGGTCCACATCATCTGCCACCTTTCAGACCCTGCACCCTTTCCCGCCTCCCCCTAGCTGTACAGTCTTGGGACAGTTACACCGTCTCTCTGGGCTTCCTTCTTGTCCTGTCTCTTGTGAGGGAGTTGAACCAGACGGTCTTCGTCACGGCCCACCAACCTCTAAAATACTGATTCGATACTCACAGTTCTGACTTTGAGGCATCAAGATATAGATAAAATATATTCACTGTTCTCTGATTTCAAAGCCAGGCAGGGATGGGTATCATGTATTTTAGAAGGCATTATATGGTAACATTTTTTAAGTTTGCAATGGAGTAGGGTAAGTTTCAGTTGTCTAGAAAATCCCCTTATGTGGAACATCACTATCCCCCACAGCACTAGATAAGTAGGAATTCAGGATTATTTAAATGGCCCAACATGGGCTGACCAAAATAGTACAAAGACAAACAAACAGAAAACCTACAGAGGAATCTGCTCTCCCCAAAGTCTCTCCCAAAAGGAATGACCAATAGGGGTAATCTGTCATTCCCAAAGAGCACTCCGTTAGGAACTTAACTACTGTGTGGTGTGGCAGCAGCGCCTGAAGGCAGACAGGCACCACTGCTCGCTCCCTCGGCACACCCCACCACACCTTGTGTCACTCTGAGCAAGGTACAGCCATGCCCGCTGAAAGCTGTGACTGAGCTATCCCGCAGAGCTTTCTACCAGGAAGTTATCGGTAGCCAGTACAGCGTGTTCAGATGGACACCTGTCCAAATGGCTGGTGTTTTAGTGTTCTAAAACGTAAATACATCTTTCCCTGTATATGGATACATCACATGAGAACTAGTTCATGCCTGAGAGATGAACAATAAATAAATTGCCAACTGTACTGCCTCCAGATAGAAGGAGACTGCCCAGCTGAAAGAGGCCACTCACAACCGTGCCCAGCTGAGACAGAAGAGAGCTGACTCGGCAGGAAGCTTATGCATTCCTTTACTCCTTCATTTACCAAAGAGTTTCAGGCCCCTATTATGTGTCAGGTTATGTGTTAAGTCCAGAAATTTAACAGTGGGAGAAAAAATTAGATATGATCTTTGCCACACATAACTTACTTTGTGTAAAATTATGACAGTCTTATGAGCTACTAAGGATTAGCAATATTTAAGAAAAATTAGATGCTAGGGGGAAGGCAGGGTTGGGGGTTGATTTAGTGGCAAGGACAAGAGAACACAGGGAAGTCTTTCTCTTAAAATGGTGACATTTGAACTAAGAGCTGAAGGTTGAGTTGACATTAACTTCTAGTCCCTTATTTATGGCACCCAACTGATTATTTGCCATCATGTATCAGTGTTTCTCAACCTAATGCATAGACCCCCATACCTAAGTACACTGGGAAAACACAAAGTCACTAGATTATTTTGCACAGCTTCCATTCTGTCAATTTTACTCAAAATCTATTAGGATAAAATTTTTATTACAGAAAAACCAATAAAGATTTATTATGGTAGAAAAACCAGTATTTGAGGGTATTTAAAAAAAATAGAAAATTTCTAGAAAATTCTAGTCTCCTGTAGGGTTGTCTTGGGCTGTACCCAATCCCTCTATTCTGTTCTTCCTGTCACTTGAGCTACGTCAATAGAAAAGTATGGGAAATTATTAGTGTATCATTAACAAACAGCCTCAGATATGATTCAGAATTATTTTTCCCACTGAACTTTAAGTAACTTCATGGGTAGGTGTTCATTTCTAGTAGCAATAGTAGTAATAGTAATAATAGTAGTAGCTGTTGTTGTACTTATAGTAATAGTAGTAAGTATTAGTGGTTGTTATAATCATAGTAGAAGTACCAGAAGTAGAAGTAGCAGTAGTAATATTAATAGTGAAGAGTTGGGTTGGATCTGAACTTTACTATTTACTAACTAATCATATTGGACAAGTTATTTAAATTCCCTACATCTTTAGAATGGGGTTAATAAAAACATCTACCTATTAAGAGTGTTGCAAGAAATAAATGAAATATGTATAAAGAAAGGTGCTGGCACAAAACAAGCACTCCATAAGTCTAAGCTGTTTTAAAGTATTATATTATTATTGTTGACATAAGAAACATGCAAACCTATAGAGAACTTTAATGAGTTTATTTGAGCCAAACTGATGACAATTGCTGGGAAGCAAAATCTCAAAAGATTAAGAAAATGCTCCATAGAATGGCAGTTTGGCATCTTATATTACACATTAGAATCAAAGGAGGAGAGGTAAGGAAGGTTACATGAAATCTACTGGTAGTAGGTTAAGGGGATGGGAAGAAGCAAAGCAGAGAAATCTCTGGGATTGGATTAAAAAGTAAAATGGAGAGGCACATACTTCTTTTACATTGGTGGGTTCAGGATAGTTACAATTAGCATTTTATAGCACATAGAGATGGTATTTGGGAACAAGATAACAATGAGGGTTTCAGTGGTTTCCTGTTTGGGTGCAATGGGTTGTGCCCTGAGGGGTCTGGGAAAAGGGATTACGCTGACATTTCAAGGATATGTTACCTTAGATGCCAAAAGACATCTAACTTAAAATAAAGATTGACCTTTGTCAAGGGAACTACCGGCCAAGGATGTGACTACCCACCATGATCACGATTAGTTAGGAATTTTTAGGTTCCATCCATCCTATGTGGTTCATTTCCTTCTCTGAGTTTGTAAGGCCCACCATGCTGGCCTCCCCTGAGCTTGTCAGCTTGAGTACGCAGCCCCTTTTTTGTCCACATTATTGTTATTAGCACTATGACACATCTCTTCCATGCAGAGTTGTCATCATAATTTCCTTTTAAAGTACTTTTTAATCTCCCTTTATGCACTAATACAAGTCAAATCAATCCATGTTTTATTTTGTAAAAGAATTATCAAACTGCAAACAGGGAATGGGGTACTTGGTGTCTTTAAGGAGGTACACCGACCATAACCTTTGTGTTTATAGTTACCTACTTCTGGCTTCTTTTGTATCTCTGTTGTAGCTTACCAGAGAGGTAATTACTCCCTGGTTTTCTACCACGCATTCTTTTGGAGCAGTTGTTTCCAACTTTTTTCCACTTGTGTACCCCTTTTAAAACCACTCTGTAAATTATACTCCTTATTTTTAAAACAGCTGTTTTAAAATTTTTCTTCAGTGCCTATCTTGATGTAAAATAGTGGAAATGAGGTAATAAGTTAGGAAAGAAAAATTACTACACTAAAAGTACAAACCATAGATTTAATTTTACAATATTTGTAATAATTAAACACTGATAATGATGATCAAGTACTTAAAAAACTTTTAATTTATTATTAGTAATAATATTTATTTGTGTTATCTAAATTGTCTGTAATAATTGTTATGCAGATCACTAGCCAATTGAAACATTGTTAGTGAACTCATTGAGCTTGCTTTGATGTACTTAGTTTCTCAAAATCAGTCAAGATACAGTCTTAAGTCCATTGTATTACTTACTTTTTATGAAGGTATAGAAAGAAAAAGCTCTTTCCACTAGTTCAGTATTAGTAAATGGCAAGAGGTATTTGAGTGCTTTCTCACGGAGTTGTTTGTATTCCTCACTGACATCTACAAAAAAAGGTAGTAAGATGAATTCTTTTAACATCAGAATTTAAAGAAGAATCCATTGAAACTTTGATTGATTGATCTTTTTCATTGATTGATAGTTGAGCTTTTTTGAAAAATTCTTCACTGAAGGGTTCTGCAATCCAGTTACCTTATTTTTCCACATTGAGGGCAGTACTCATAAAAAGACAGGTAAGAAGTTGTGCAGAGCTTCAAAAACTTTAAGCTGACCTCTTTCAATACACACTTCCAAAAGTCCAGTTTTTAAATCATTGACTCAATTTTGTTGGTTACTTTGCATATAGTGATTGAGCGTTTTGAAGTCCCAAGTTGAATTTGTTTATTTCTAGAAAAATATCTGATAAATATGCAAGACTTTGAAGCCAATCACTGTCCTAAACTTCGGAGTAAGAAGGAAATGATGATCTTCACAAAACATGTGGACTTAATGTCTAAGTTTAAACATCCATGTAAGTACTTTGCCATGAGATAGCCACCTTACTTCCATATGCAAAAGTAATGTGCTATGAATCCTGTGCATTTCTTCACTCAGTACTTTAAACAATCTAGAATTTCATGGTTGTGACTTAAAATTTACAACTTTTACGGCCCCATCAAGAACAGCTTTCAGTTCACTAGCAAGAGGCTTGGATGTAAGACTTTGTCTGTGAATGTAACAGTGACTCCATGGTACATGGGGAGCTATTTC
This sequence comes from Lyroderma lyra, assembly GCA_004026885.1. Classification (NCBI taxonomy): domain Eukaryota; kingdom Metazoa; phylum Chordata; class Mammalia; order Chiroptera; family Megadermatidae; genus Lyroderma; species Lyroderma lyra. The sequence continues at coordinate 102,752 of PVJL010003378.1, forward strand.
TTTAATTCAGCCACATGGTCCTATAAAACAACCTAATATAGGCTTGCCTTTGTCAGTGCATACACCACAACAATTCAACCAACTAATGTCCTTTTCAGTGAAATAACCATTGATTGCATTATAAATATCTTTGCCTCAAGGAACAATGAAATAGTGGCATGAGAGGAACCCCTGAAACACTGCCCTGGAGATTACAATGAATAAACATCTATAACTCAACTAAGGACTCCCTACCCAATGTAAAAACACAACAAAGAAACCCACTCGTACCTACAGCTGGGCAGCAGGGCAAATGGATGAGGAAAATGGGGAAGTTTGGAGACATGGGCCACATGCAGGTCCCTACTTGGAACATTACCACTGGGGGAGGAAGGAAGAAAAAGGTGGTGGGTGAGCATTCTAGACCTCACTTGGTCCGCAGGACAGAGTAAAGGAGGCTCATAGGTAGGGGCCATGAGACACCATAACCAGACCTCACTTTGGCCCCCAGGAGGTGCAGACAGGGTGTGTGAGATGCAGCGGCCTGACCTCACTCCGGTTCCAACAGAAGGGAGAGTTACAGGGGTGGTAAGGAGCTGCAGCCAAACCTCCCTCTTCCCAGGAAGGAGAAAGGAGAGGGCTGTGCATATTTCTCAGCCCACAACCAGCATGGTCTAGGAGATTAGGATAGAGGACTGACCCCAAGGCTCAGGGAAGAGTCCTTGGGGCAAATCAAGAACAGAAAGGTGTAATCACACCCATCCTACCTGTGCAACCCACGGCCCCAGCAAAAAAAAGGCATAAATCCTAGCTTCCTTTCCCCCTCAGACCTCTGTCTGCCCAGTATCAGCAGGGATCACCAAAGAAAACTGCATCAGTGAGTGTCAGGTTAAGGAGCAGAAAATTTACAAATGGAGAGGTTGCCAAAATGAGAAACCAGAGGAAAGGAGCTCAAAATAAATCCGAACAACAGAAAATCAAAGTAAACAATATGGGGACAAGCAACCCATCAAAGACAGAGCTCAAAACAACAGTTATAAAAATGCCCAGGGAACTTACTGATGATTTCAACAGAGAGATAGCAAGCATAAAGGAAGACAAACAAACCATTATAAAGGACCAGTCAGAGGCAAAGATTACATTAACTGAAATGAAGAATGGAATAAAAGGAGTCACCAGACTAGACGAAGTAGAAGCACAAAGCAGTGATTTGCAAGGAAATCCAGCAGAAAACACCCAATCAGAAAACAAATAGAACAAAGAATCCCAAAAACCGAGAATGGTTTGAGATTCCTTTGGGACAACATTAAGCGTAACAGCATTTGCATCATAGGATTACCAGAAGGTGCAGAGGAAAAGCAAGGAATCGAGAACATATTTGAAGAAATAATGACCTGGATAAAAAAGAATTCACTTTTTTTAATTCCACCTACTATTAACACTATAGCTTCAAAATTGTCAGATATTTCCTGAACTCATCAAGACATTGTATTGTTTAAAAAGAGATAGTATTGATTTGGTGGACATGCCCTTCCTCAAACATACAAAAAATGGTATTCTTAAAACAAGGAGAAATTAAATCTTCAGCTATGGTGTGGTTTTTACATTTAGCTATGCAATAAGGAATATGGTATGAAGCCTCAACTGCATTCTCATTGTCTTTCTTTCCTGACATCATGTACCAAGTAACAGTTAGATGCTTTTCTAAGTGCCAAAAATAATGTATTTTTTTTTGTTTTTATATACAGGATATTTAGTTTCTAAAAGTCCCATAAGTAGAGATTGTTTCATCCAACTGTTGGGTAATATTTCCCCACACACAACACACAAAGTCTTAAGACAGTCACCATCCCCTACAAATAAAAACCTATATTTAATATACTCTGGGGAGTGTTTCCTTTTCTTCTGTGTAGTATCTGAGGCACACACCTTTTTACTCTCCCCTGGTGTGGGTGTACTTATAGCTACAGATACATGTTGAGAAGTACTTGGCAATGGATTATAATCCACATCAAGTTTTGGTTTTTTAAATGTTCCTGTTTCAACCACTGATCCATAACTAACACACTTAAAAATCACTGACAATAATAACTGAAACTATGTCAAACATTAACTAAATAAAGTACTAGAAAAAAATCACAATTAAGGACAATGTACTAACTTTTACTCAGTCAATAACTAAACTGAACAAACAGTCTGGCTACAGATGTATTTATAAGTTCGGGGAAGTTCTAGAGTCATTGCAAATGGATTGTTCTGAAACCATGTATAATGATTGGTAGAAAAGCAGTTTGGGAGAAGAGCTCATAGCCATGCCCTCACCAATCATCATTCACTAATGTGATCTAATTTTGAAGTGTCCATTAACTGTGATTCAAACTTAACATTTATTGTTCCATAACTAATGTCTTGCATTTTTTTACTTGTTTTTTTTTCACCATTACTGATTATTTTTCACATACCCCTGAATGACCCAGCATGTACCCCCAGGGGTACGCATTTCACCACTTGGAAACTGATGTTTTAGAGAAAAACAAATCACACTTAGCTGTTTAATGCTCACTGCAGAACCCAAAGTGCCAACGTAAGCCTTAGAGCTGCCATCCCTTATGACTTCCTATATCGTCAGTGTGTAAGAGTCTTTTCCTCTTTAAAGACTAGTTAGAACCTCATTATCTGAAGACCCAAGCAGCTGGGGACATAATCTTCTTAGCCAGGAGCACAATAGCTTGTTTACAGACCTGGTAGAAAATAATATAAACATTTTGCCCTAAAGACAAACTTAACTGTTAGCTCAACTGCATGCAAATAATTTAATCCTTTCTTTTATTTTTCTTAGCTACTCAAAGGCAGGCACATTCTCTTTAGAGATTAGACAGAATGTGATGACTTAATTCACATTTACTTACATGCCTGGCTTAACATTCTTGTGCTTGTGCTTTCTAAAAGCACTCCTGTCAATTTTGCTGAGAATAGCGCCTGCAAGTGCATTCATTATAGCAGAAGCCCAGAGCACTGATAAGTGTGCAGGTGAATGGCTGGGTTTCCCGGTTCAAACCCCACTCAAGGAGGCAGCAACAGAGGTCATTACTGGCCCCAGCTTTGATGGGCACCGTGAATCACAGCCCAGTGGTTTGTCAGCATTTTCTTGATGCATGGTGATAAACTTAGGCAGGGAGTCTGGAAGCAGAAGACATTGAGTGTTCAGCTACAATAAGGTCAATGTTTTATAAATTTGTGTGAGGGAGTTACTTCTGCCGCTCTCTCTAGTCATCAAGCCTACCCTGAAAACTGTGGATTCAGTATAGCTTGTCTTCCTTTCTTTCTCTTAATTTTCTTAACTCACATCTATTGAACATTTACTAGACGCCAAGCACTTTGCAGCTATCAATAATAATACCAGCACTTACTGAATGCCTCTATGTGCCAGGTACTAGTCTAAATGTTTTTAATAGATCAGCTCATTTCATGCTCACAACAGCCCAGTCTAGTAGGGATTATTATTATCCCCATTTGCAGATGGAACTGAAGCCCAGAGTGGGTAAGTAACTTGTACAAGATCACACAACTGCAGCCTGGGTTCGTTTCCCAGTCAGGGAGCTACCCACATACCAAAAAGAAAAAAAAAAAAAAGAAAAAAAAAATCACACAAGTAGGAAACGCAATCGATACAATTTGGGGCTATGCTATTTGAGAGTGTCTAGGCAATTGATTTGAACATTAACAGTGCACTGAGGGAACAAGCTAGACCTTCTAGGCCATTCCTGTCTTTTTAAAATCTCCAAAGTCTTGCCGTGACAGAGAGAATATGCTTTATAAACATCATCCAGGAGTTAAGTGTGGGATAAGAGCTACCATTACCAAGCTGGGAGGTGAGGTGTGCAAGGTGCTATTTCAAGGACAAGTGGGCCTACCAGTGACTCTGCCCCAAAATCTTCTCCTAGGTGGTCACAAAATATGCAGCTACAGTCCTTTAATGTTCAGAAGATCTGAGTTTGGATTCACGAGGCCTGAATTCTGTGTCCGACTAAGTAACCTCGGTCACTTATACTTTCTAAGTCTCCCTTTTCTCACCAGGAAATGGGGCTATCATACTAACAACTCTCATACCTGCCTAATGGAACTGCTGTCAAACTCAGGGAGAGGCTCTACAAGAAAACGTTTTATAAACTGAAGAGTGTTATGCAAATGTGCTATCACTGTGTTACATAGAAATGTGCTTGTTCTGTGGGAATACTTTCTATACAAATACAGGATGTATTGCTGTCACTTCCTAAGGAAAAGGAGCTTTAGTTATTTTTGCATGTTGCTTCTATTATACTCTAAGACACCTTAGCTTGATACAGTGTGAACTATTTACTCAGTCATTGACCAGAAACCTTTAGCAATTTTTATTTCTGATATTCCAAAGAAATTTAGTCTGACTCCCTAAACCAGGCCTTGAATATCTCTGTATCATCAAAATGTTTTCAAAGGGCCCATCTATCACAGAAAACTAAATAAACTTCCAGTAACTAAGGTAACTAAGTTAAATGAACCTGGGAAGAAACAAAAAAACGGTTTCTCTAAACTTCATATTCAAAAATACATAAGCAATACAAATTCTATTTATTCAATGATAACATTTGATTCAAAATGTGAGATATTACAGTTGGTTTTGTAAAGCAATAGATCACCCAGAAGGGATTTTACAGACGGCAAAGCAAATCTGAAGCTCCCCATAGTCATTGGAAAGCAGAATAATGCTAGAGACCCAACAATGGTTTTTCCCTCAGATCAAAATTACTACACGTCTACAGACTTAGAGCACTAAGGTCAAATGTGAAAAGCTCTGAAGGCCCTTGAAAAATGACAGAAAAGTAGATTAAGATACAAGGATTTGTTAAAATCTTCTTAGTTCTATTTCTCCATTATCCCACCTTTTTTCCTCACTTAACCAAACAAGCCCAAGAAGATGTATAATATTATGAAAAGAACATGGTTTAGAGTCCAACGTAAATGGGTGCAAATCCCAGTTCAAATCTAACTGGTAAGCCCTTCTCAGCTGGAGTTTCCTCATCTATCAATTGAGGAATGTAATAAACCTAACGTCAAGTTTTGTTATGAGGATGGCATGAGATAATGTAAGTAGTCATACCTGGTCTGGAGTCCACGATAAATGTTATCTCCTTTAATCCTTTTTTTCTAACCAAGCCCAACCCAACCTCTATATGTACTTCAGTATGTCTCAATAGGTCTTGCTTTCGTGGCATGGTATCCCACTGGCCATTAGCACTTTTTATTTAAAGTGGGGTTTTCACTATTTGAAACACCTCCAACGATCATATAAAAAAACTCTTACTCTACCATTAACTGTCAGATGACGCTTATGAAGGGTATTCTCTGTGGCGTGGTAAGACCGGAGAATTTCAGGAGACAGTAATGGCCCAGAAGGTCCTGCCCATCCCCACATAGGTCATCTTTAAAGATGAACTATATTCTAGTTTGTTTCAGAAGCCACTTATGAATCTGACTTTAATAAATTTGTCTATCACATTTCAATTCATTTACAATTTCCAACAAGATCATCCCTTTGTGAAACGAGTACTATAAATAAAGTATTTTCTAGAATTGTAGTAATGAAAGGTATTGGCAACCTATTCAGCTACTTTCACTTAATTTTCAGAATTGTTCTGGACATAATTAGTTAATCCTTGTTCCACACTTAACTCTTTTATTTGTATTCTTTTGCCATGGTTGTTACTATTTACTTCCATGTCAATGTAATATTACCTCAAAAGCCATGTAAATGATGCTAACATTCACACGTTGAAACAAATAGCCAAAAATAGCCAAGATAAAAACTGAAAAAGAGAAATGAGAGGGGCCAACACTGCCAGATACTATAAAATGTCAGAAGGCACAGCAAAAAAGCTCTCTGTGAACTCATTTAACACTCTTCTGTTCTCAGAGATGCAAGCCCAATAGTTTTCTTGTTAAGAACCAACATACAAGCAACTCACTTTGCTTAGGAAGGGGCTTTGCTTTAGATTAAATGTTACTAGTATCCCTTGCAATCACAGAGGGAAAATAAGCAAGACAGCAGACATATAAGTAAAAATCTCTTCTTATAATTGGTAGTCTACAAAGAAAGTAACTTTATTGTTTGATACAAAATGCCATGATTCATACCACCAGCAGACATATGTTGCAATAGTTTATCTAAAGCCAGTTATCATCCCTATTAAACATTCTTCTCACTGATTCTCATCTTACAGAAGCAAGAGCATTGGCTATCCCAACACAAGAGGCTAAAACTCTTGCAATCGTCATTAATGCTGCTTGTCATTTATTTCCAGTTCCATGTAGCATTGTACATGGTATATTTACCCTGTGATTCTCTCTGGACCTTAAGTTACAGTGGAAGTTATGTGTGTCGTCTCTAGGCTGAACGTTTACTTGCTAGTGTAATGAGAAACACCGAGTGCCCTTTTCTCCCCACCAAGTAAGCCGCAGCATCTGAGATGACGGAACCTCTCTCATCCCGGTCATGGCGTGACTCTGTGACTCCGATGAGGAGAGGTTCATGGTGATGCTTACCATATTCTCCCTTTAACTCTAGTTGGTTTGTTTGTTTTTTTGTTTTAATCTCCCCTACCAGACTATAAGCTCTCTGAGGATAAGGGCAAGATCTAATAATACATGTTTATATTCTTTGTAAAGTATAGAGCACCCATATAGACAGCAGAAACTCAATACTGTTTGCTGAGTGACTAAACCATTTACAACTGATTCATCCTATCAAGTTATTAGACACACATGTTATTTTCTACAAAACACATAGTCTGCTATTATTAAACTGTTTTCTGTAGGTAAGATAATCACTGAACTTGTCATTCTCTGCAAACCAAATATTTTCATCTTGGGCAGAAAGTATGTGAATTTTCCAATTTAAAGCTGAAAAGACAAAATTTTATCATGTTGACAAGATTTCACACGTAAGGAAAGACACACTGACTCCCTATGAGGTACACCGGTTTCCAATAATTAGAGAAAGACCTCAACTCAATCCAACCACTTGTCATCATGGTAATGTATACTTGTCCTACACAGAGTAAACCAGCTGCATGAAATAATAATAATGTCAAATGATGACTTGGATGGAATCAATTATTTCCCACATCCATTGGTTCATTTTCCTCTAGTGACTGCTTTTGTTTTGACCAATGTTATCTGTTCAGGTTGCAAAATGAAATGTCTAAACTTGAATGTTGCTTTCAAATAAACACAATATCTGTATTCCCTACTCTGCTTGGTTTATGATTTCATAATGTTAATAGATTTGGTGACTTCTCAAGGTTAAATCTCTTCTAAAGAACTGACCCTGTAAAGCGTACTTCTTGTATTTTTAGTTGAGCATTAGACTAAGATATCTTCAGTTAAGATACCCTTTCCAAGTAATTTGTTGATGTATTTGATTAGCAATCTCCTTTTCCTCCCATAGAATTCCTATGGTAACAAACACAGATGCAGGTTATTACCCCAAAATCCGTAATAACTCCAGTGTAATTAGGCAACATTTATAAATAAAATCTTCTGAAACCTTCTTGTGCTTTTTAAAAATTTATTATTATTCATCATTAAAACTTACTATTTTGTTATATGTAGTTCATTAAAATTTATGTAATAAAAACCAGGTAAAACCATTTTCAAAAATGTATGCTTCCCCAAAATGTTCTTAAGTATTGCCTATAATGATAGTGAAAACACCACACTATATCCTATGCTCAAATTCTCCTCTTTTTTTACATCTATTCATGAGCAAACCAATGTTACATCATAACCCACTTTTTCTTCTCTTCCTCAGAGGAAGCAAAAATCTATGTCCCTTTTTAATAACAGAATTTTTATTTTAAATTGGGTACATAAAATAAGAGTGTTAAGAAACTTCCCTTCTTACATTTTGAAACTTTAATTAAAATGTCTCAGCTGATCTATCTGCTAATGATTATTTGGACAATGATACAGAGAATCCTTTTTCTCAAAGGAATGAACACCTTCTAAGCCAAGAACAGCTTTGGGTCCAGATGTTACTGTTGTTCGTTCTCACCATTAATCACCAAACATTGCAGTAGGACCCACCACAGATATTATTCAAACAGAGACTCAATTAAATTCAGAGGCAGTCCATTTAATCTTCATCAGCTCAAACAATGGAAACTTCATTTTTCTTAAACAAATGTTAAGTCAGAGAAGAGAAAGCTCAGAGATTTTCATTTCATTGAATACTGTTATAAAGTAAATGGATTTACAGTTTGACTTTGGACAAAGGAGAGACATAGCATTTTGCTGGAAGGGAATGCTACAAGGAAGATGAAACATCCTGTGCCAGTAGGCACAGGTTGTAATAACTTTGTGACAAAAAGGAAAAAGATTCATTTGCTTCCTTAAAAGCTGTGATAACTTAAGAAAGAAATGCAATATTCTGTTTGAACTCTGCAGTGTGAAGATGGATGTGAAGCAGGGAAAGGAAGCAGAGAACTAGAAAGGGAGGAGGAAAGGGGGGTGCATCTAACTCTTACATTACTCACTTCATCTAGCTAAAATAGCTCCTCGAGAAGGGTCCTCTTAGAAAGCAGCCTGCGGGCATGATAAATGAGGCATTTATAATTAAGTACAGCATCAAACTGTTGGAGACCTTTCGTACCATGGTCATGACATTGACATTTTTTAATGTAGGGTAAATGCAGAGGAAGCGCTACCTTGGTTTCCTTAGCCATTAGTTTGGATCATGACTGCTTATTCCAAGGGTCTCCACTGAGATAATAAAACCTTATTCAGGAATCCTTTTTTAATCATCTCTGTATTCTTCAGGGTTCTCAAGAGAAACAGAACCAATAATTTGATAGATAGATATTATAAGGAAATGACTCCCATGATTATAGACACTGACAAGTCCCATGATCTCCTAGGCGACCACAGACACAGGAGAATAGAAGTTGTAGTTCTTGTCTGAGAACTGGCAGGCTGGAGATGCAAGAAGAAACAATGTTTCAGATCAAGTCTAAAGGAAGGCAAAAACTAATGTCCACCTCAATCAGTCAGGCCACCAACATTTCCCCTTACTCAGACTTTTTGCTCTATTCAGGACTTCAACTGATTGGATTAGGTCCCCCCACATTAGGAAGGACTTAGAGAGTCTACTGATTCAAATGGTAATCTCATCCACAAACACCTTCACAGATACATCCAGAATAATATTTGACCAAATTCTGGGAACTCTATGGACCAGTCAAATTTGACATATAAAATTAATCATCACAATCTCTAACATTCTGAGCAAGTTGATTATTGTAAGAAAGTCTCCCTACACAAGTACCACGTAGATCCTGTGGGAGAGAAGGATCTGATGAAAATTTAAGAGTCTTAGTATTTCCTTTCAAGCCCATTCTTAAAGCAGCCAGATCCTGGCAAAATGAGATGAATGATCCTGATGATGATGATGATGATGATGATGATGATGATGATGGCAAACACAAATACATTAATAGCATCTACCATATGCCAGGCACTGTTAAAGCACATGTGACAAACTCCTTCAATCATCCCAACAATCCTTTGAGGTAGATGAGAAAGCTGAGGCATGGGTTTGATTTGCCCAAGGTCACAGAGCTGGGAGGTGGGGGAGTCAGGAGTCCCATCCACGCTGTTGACTTCAGAAGTCCATATGCTGTTTCTCATTTCAATGAGCATTCACTGAGTGTGTGTTACATGATGATGAACAGTACAAGTTTCTGCTTTCCTAAAATGAAATGGTGTTCCAGCATACCTATATTATAAACAAAGGCCGTGATACTGAGAGAATACACCTCTCACCCGGAGATTAAGAAGGCCTCATTACCTGGGGAGTTTGTAACGTGGGAAGGAAATCAATGCACCAGCCAGTCTAACTTCCACCATTGCCCCTCTCACTCTGGTTGAGCTCCATCTCACAGAGATGACATGGAATCAAGGTCTTCAAGTCACATGTCTCTGCTTGGGACTATCAACTAACTACTCCCTGTTCCATCCACATAAGCTCCCGGTGCCCTAGTCTATCCTCTAACCAGCATCTGGAGGCATCCTCTCAAAAACAAACCCAAGCACACTGCATCCTCTTGCTGAAAAACCCTTCCATCACTTCCCCTTGCTGTTAGGACAAAAGTACTTGAATAGGATGATGAGTCCTGCACAACATGCCCCATTTCTCCTCCAGCCCCATCTCACAACCCTACGCTCTCCTTTGCTCTATCTGGTCATGACACCACGTTTCTTTCAGCCTGTATCCTTGCCATGCCCCCTCCTGCCACAGGGCCCTTGCTCATGCTACTTCCTCTGCCTGGAGAACTCATCCTAGAAGAATTTATTCTAATCATCCTCTTCCATCTCTTTCCATTTTTAAAGATAAGGAACCTAGTTTTATTTCTTCAGTCATTAGATCCGCTAAGGCATCTCTAGCATCTCTTCCTCAGGAGAGACATTGACCTCACTAAGTAGATCAGATATCCTACCATAAGCCCTCATAGCAGTGCATGCCTCTGCTTTGCAGCACCTGTCACAGTAACAATTGTACATTTGTGGTAGGTCTATGAGATCCAAGGGGCCAAGAATACCATCTGCTTTTGCTCTCCATTGTATTTCTGTTGCCTGACAGGGCATCGGAACATAGCAAACATTAAAAATACTGTCTGGATCAATGCATCAGTATAGAAATCCTAAAAAAAGAAAAAAACATAAGGGAGATCAATGAGGCAAGGAAGGGCATTGCATGTACAGAAGGTACCAAAAATATGTATATACATTTTAAGAAAGGAAAAAAATTATATTAAAATTGTAATATTCAATATATACCAATAACAAAAGGTGAACACAAGTCACATTTGACTTCTGCAACTACAAGAGGTGCTCAAAGTGGTTACCCTCAGTGTTCAGACACTTCCGATTACGGCAAACTATTGCCTGAGCAATGCTGATTAAAGTGTCCCCTTGTATCACTGTGTGTGACATTTCCATTTCTTCCCAACATACCACCAGTGTAGCCTGTTTTTTACAGTACACCACATCCCTTAGCGTCCCTCATAGATAGAAGTCAAGGGGTGTTAAGTCAGAAGAATGTGGGGGTAACTCAACTGCACCTCTTCATCCTACTCATTCTCCTGGCAGATGGTCTTACACTTCTCAAATGACAACTGTGCTTCTGCCATTTTCTCTGACTGTTCTGCGTGTCACAGGTGACACTAGCACTCATTTGATGAATGCCATCTTTTGAGCAAAGATCATCCTACATGTTGCTACCGTAATTCAATTCAATTTTGAAAAGTAACACATAGATGACATCGCTTAAAATGTGTATGCATGTTTTTGGCACCCCAGTATAAGGAATGGTGAATAACCCAAGACAGTAGGTTAGAACTAGAACTAAAATGATGCAGAGATGGGACTAACAATAGTGGTAAGGGACAGATTATAAAAGGCTAGGAATTCTAAATTAAGGAGTATAAGCTTTCAATTCTATAGGCAATGGGTAGCCATTGAAGAACTTTTGAGCAAGAGAAACAGAATTAGAGATGATCAGACAATGATTTCAGACATAACTACACATCAGATTCATTCAGAGAGTTGTAAAAAATGCCAATGGCAAGGTCCAACCCCAAGAAATTCTGATTTAATTGATCTTGGGTATGGTCTACACATCAGTTTTAAAAGGTCCCAGATGATTCAGATATTCAGCAAAGTTTGAAAACCACCACTTCAGAAAAATCATTCTGGAATCTGTGTTTTCATTAGAACTGGGGAGGGCCGCATGGACAGCACAGACTGAGATGGCTATTCGGGCATGGAGAATGGGGGAAAATAAGTGTACAATAATTCCAGGGTCCCAGCTGACACAACAGCATAAATGGTGCTGTGACTGAACACATTTACAGACAAAAGAAACACAAGAGGAGAAACAGGGGTGGGAAAGAGGGAAAAATCAGAGGACACGGAGCCCATCCCCCAGTCAATTTGGCCTTCACCTTCTTCCCCTGGCCCCAGAGCTGTCAGCACTAACTTAACCCAATGTTAATGCTGGAGAACAGGAAAACACTGCTCGGGGCCCGTGAGCGTCAACAGATTTAGGCTGCAGCAGGATAACAGCACACTTACTCTACCTTTGGGGGCCCCTTCTGGGACCTCCCTGCCTGAAGAACTGCACATAGAATTTTTCTCAACAGGACTTCAGCAGTTCAGCTGTCACCGGCCCCTGCTGAGAGAGAAGGGGGCGCAGTTGAGGAGTGAGGATCCCATCACCCTGAGCCCACAGACCGCACTCTCCACCTGGACTCCCTGAATTGCACCCCCAGGCAGATGGGGAGCCAGCGCAGAGCCCAGAGCACAGATGCTGCGTGCTCGCACAGGGCACGGACGAGCTGTGCCGTTCTTTGTCATTTCCTATGTGGTAACAAGCCTCCAGTCCTGGGATCAATACTGCCAGGACAGTGCCAGCACCCTACCGGGCGTGCTTTGTTGTCTCTATTTTGTTTCCTAGGGTAATAATGATCTGTGCACACACCTGTGTAAAAATTATCTCTACCTTATTCATTCTCTCCCAAAATGAAACAATTAAAAGACATATTTTTTAAAAGGTTGGTTTCTACCTTTCGAGTGAAAGCTTGCTGTGAAGAGCTGCAAATCTGTAACAGTAAGGTTTGATTCCCCTAGGATACATAAACATTGGCTGTGACAGTGGCAGAGAGGGTGTTACTCAGTCATTCCTGTCTATAGGGTAATGACTTGATGACAAAATACACCATGTCACATCTGAACGAACTTCAGAACGACCACCTTTAGCAACGCTGAGACCTGGAAGCCTCCTGGCTGCCTGGAGAGGCGGACACAAGGAGAGCGCCAGGACACTTGAGGCGACAGCCTCTCAGGGCCCTCCAGGGGGAAAAGGAGCTCCTTGACACGTTTTCCCAGGGGATGGGAAGTGTACGATCCTATTGATGGCCACAGCTGACTCCGGGACTGTCCCCCATCCACAAATTACATATTTTTGGTGTCTCTTAGAGGAGTGTATGTGAGATTCTTTGCTGAAACCTTGCCTGCTTCTCTGCTTCTCTTCCCACAGGGGTTAACACTGTCCTCCGAAACCACGGAGTGGAGTCTCCCCCCCTGGTGGCCTGCCTTGTCACCTCAACATTCTTCCACAAGCAAGTTAGAGAGCTGGGGGGATTCTTTTACAAAACAGTGGGTCCTGGTTCTGCCCCTCACAAGCAGGGTGGGCCTGGGCAAGTAAGTACCTCTCTAAACTTTGATTAAACCATCTATAAAATGGGTAAATTACAGTCTCTAGCATAGGACTCTTGTGAAGATTAAATACATTAAAACAGGCAGGTGTTTCAGCAATTGTCCCTAACGTGTTCGCCGCTGCCGTGATGTTTCTGAGCAGCACAGCTTAGGGACTAAGAACTTAACTCCACACTCAGCCTGCTTGCACTCAAATCCTCACTCCGCCATGTCTCCACCATGTCATTTAGGACAAGTCATTAACTTCCCTGTGCCTCTATATTATGTAACCTGTAGAAGAGGAATAATAATATCTATCATAAATGGTTGTTGTGAAAACTATGTAAACTAATTACACACACACACACACACACACACACACACACCTAAATATGTGCCCACCCCCCAAAAGAATTCATGTGTTGATGTCTGTTTCCCCAATGTGATCGTATTTCGAGATGGGGACTTTGAAGGTGAACAGGTCATGAGGGTGAAACCCTCATGAGTGGGATCAGTGTCCTTATAAAAGAGTCCCCAGGGAGTTTCCTTGCCCCTTCTGCCACAGGAAGACACAGGGGGAGATGGCTGTCTGTGAACTAGGAAGCAGGATCTCTGAATCTGCCTCTGCCTTGACCGTGGACTTCTCAGACTCCAGAATGGTGAGAAATAAATTTTTATTGCCTGTAAGCTACACTATTACTATAAGTACCATAGTATTTTGTTATAGCAGCCCAACCAGACTAAGACACACACACACACACACACACACACACACACACACACGAAGCTTAAAACAATTCTGAGCAAAAAGCAAATAATATACATGCTAGCCATTATTATTATTATTATTATTATTATTATTATTATTACCACAACCATGGTTTAGGAGGACAATATATAAGTAGTAAGTAGTAAAGCAACAGTTAATACAATTGGAAGTTTTAGGGTATGTCTCTGATACACAGGAAGAGCTCTGAATTTTAACTATGATAACTCTTCCCCTAAAATAGCTGAGCCTCACTTTCCTCATCTGTAAAGTGGGATATAATAAATTAATCCTTACTCTGCAACATTATTGTCAAGATTAGAGATCACAGTTGTAGAGATCTGTAGGGACTGAGACAGGTTTCTTGCCTAACCCTGGTCCTCTCTGGAGTCTGGCTGAGGGACTCAAGTCCGATTGGAAATCAGGTGCTGTTCTAGAAATGGCTTGGGGATACAGATATAATAATTCACTAGAATAACCAGGAGAATCAGTAAAGTGCTCTCCATATTACTAAAATTTTATTACAAAGGATACAAGTCAGGACCAGCCAAATGAAGAGATGCTCAGGGCAAGGTCTAGGGGGGCCCCTAGGACACATCACCCTCATGGCACATCATATATGATGACCAACCAAGGCTCACCTAAGCCTTGTGTAACCATCATTGACCACACAACTGAGCTCAAGCTCAAGACCCTCTCCACTCCCCAGAAGTCAGGATGTTAACTCTAAACCCCAACCTCTAATTGCAGGGTTGGACAGCCCCCATACAGACATTATCCAGGGATCCCCCACAGTCACTTCATTAGCATACACTCTGGTCTGATTGGGGGGGGGCAGGGCGGGGATACACCTATCACTTGGAAAATTCCAAGAGCTAGTAGGTCACTCCCCCGAAACCAGGACAAAGACCAGAGGAACTCTTTATTATACAATGGATGGGAAGCTTATAAGGTTGGATTTTATTCAACTACCTATCTTGACAAGGCAAACTCAAAAAAGAAACTAACCTGAAATATTTTTCTTTAACTACAATCATATTAAAGTAAAAATATATATCATTCAGCATATGGGTCTCCACTTCCTAACTACAATGTACTGAACATTTAATATATGCCAAGCACTTTACCTCATGGCAATATACACCAACCCAATTCACAGAAAAAGGAAATGAGAGAGAGATAAGTACTGACCTAAGGTAAGGATTAGCAAACTATGGCCCACGGGCCAGATCCAAGCCACCACTATTTTTGTGTGGCCTTCAAGCTAAGTTTTTACCTTTTTTTTTTTTTTTTTTTTTTTTTTTTTTTCTCATATCTGGGCAGCTCCCTGACTGGGAATCGAACCCAGGCCGTAGCGCTGACAGCACCAGCACCAAAGCCTTAAGCCACTACACCACCAGGGAACTCCAAGTTTTCACATTTTTAAGTAACTGAAAAATTCAAAAGAAAAAGAATATTTTGTGACACATAAAATATTTACACAATTCAAACTTCAAATCTAAAAAGTTTATTCAGAGAACAATCATGTCCGTTTGTTTCCTTATAGACTAAAGTCACTTTCACTACCATGACAGACTCAAATAGTTGCAACAGAGATGATGTGGCCCGCAAAGCCTAAAATATAGACTATCTGGCCCTTCCCAGAAAGCTAGCCGACGCCTGGCAGAAGGTCACAGGGCTAGTGAGTGGCAGAGCTGGGATGTAAACCTAGGTTTCTCTGGTTCCAAAGTGCATAATGATAGTGTCAGTATCTCCTTGTTTTTTGAGCCTCCTGCATGCTCTAAATGGTCAGAACCAGGTTGAAACATCTCAATTCAGCCTCAAAAATTATCAGCATTATACAGACAAGAGAACTGAGCTCAGAGACCTGAAGTCACATCCCCAAGGCTAGAGCGCCAGGTCTGTGCAGCCCCAGGCTCTCGCTCCTAGGATGCCCATGCCTGAACCCCACTGTGCTTCAGAACAGAACAGAGAGCTTCCTAAACTGAGCATTTTTCACTCTGGCCCAGAGAAAAACAAAAAAGATCAGTTCGCTTCCCTTCGGTGCCACAGTTTTGTTCTTCCTGGAATAAAAAGAACAGGAAAACCTGAACTGAGGTTTGGACCCAGTGAAGTAACACAGGGTCAGTTTAGCTGGAAAGACACCATCGTCTGTGGCTGCAAGCCCCAAGGCCATTTGCCCAAAGGCTTTTACTTTCTTAGGCCACTCTGGAAGCCAGGCTCTAGAAACCTCCTGCTGTCACACATTTGGAAGAAAATTCAGAAGAGCAAAACTGATGTGACCGTAGCACTGAAGATAAATACCCCAGGTTCACAACAAAAAAAGGCAGGGAAAACATCTATAAATATTTGAAAGATCATACATCAAAGGAGGAAGGAAATGAGAAATTTCTTACTGTTACCCGAGGAAAATTGTAAGCTGACAAAACTAAGCATCAAGAAGCATAGAGAACGTGTGGCACACCCAGCCCCTTCCGGAAAAGGTGGGGACCTGCCGTGCTGACAGCCAGCTCCACCCAGGAAGCAGAACACTCATTTTAATTTCCAGCTCAGGTTTACTCTGTTTGTTCCATTACAGTGCTGAATCTTTTTTTTCTTTTTAATGTTATCATGACAGTGAAACATGTTGAGAATGGCTGCTTCTTGCACTGTGGAGCGAATGAGACCCTCCTTAAGAGTTAACTTAACCAGGCTTAGACTCATGTCTAAGCATTTGGGCTGTAGGCCACACTAGGGCACAGGCAGTATCATAGGTCTCCTGCAGGGCTACTCTGGGATAAGCAGGGGGAGAGAGGAGAGAGAACGTTGTGATGGGGAGAGTCGGGAGAAGGAACTGCAATAGAAAAGAAGACACATTCACCCAAGCTGGGCTATTGTCCAGGGGGGGCTCCTGGACAGGTTGGGTTCGCTGGGCACAAGCAGATCTACTTCAGGGACCTGGAGGAGTACGGCTGAGATGAGAAGGAGGCGCTGTGTCCAGCCTCTGCTGGGACGCAGCTCAGTTCTGTGGCCCAGAGATGTCACCCCGCTGTGGACAATGGGTTGTCATGATACCGGCACCAACCAAAGCACCTCTCCCAAGGTTCTGCAGGCAGCCGCTGTGGACAGGGAAGAACCAGCATGGGAGAGAAGTTGAAGGATGGAAGTTAATGCTAGTGACCTCAGCCAATGGACTGCCATTCTGTAAAGACTCCCAGAAATAAGAGAGAAGATGATTTTGGATGAGGGATACCTAACATCTTGTTATTTCTTGGCAGGATAATATTGAGCTAGTACACGTAGGAGCTGCACTTACACAGACCAAACCATAGCATTTCTCTGCGTTGTTCATTCCAATGGCTCATCACTGCACAGTTTGGGAAACCTCTTCCTGCAAGAGGTTGCCCATTGCTTTTCTGTCTTGGTCTTGCCTGAGTCTTCTTGTTCTGTGCTCCACGCTCTTCTGAGACCACATGGAGAGGCTGCTAATCAGTATCAGAACATGTCTCTTAATCTCTCCGTTCTTATTTGTTTAATGTTCACATTTTAAGTACAGCAGCTTTATCAATTGCAGTTCTCTAACTCTAGAGAGACTCTTACTTGACTTGCTACGACAGGTATCTGTGTGATGTGTAGACTGGGTTCTCCGCCCATGGTTCTCCTCTAGGGGAATGGGCCTGTTATCCAAGGAACAGACTTGCTCATTTTGTACGATGCCTCTTTTTGTCTCCTGCTTAGTCTGTCTCACTCTGCTCTACGTGAGTTTTATGTTCCATGCTGCCAAATCCAGTATGGATAATTTGGTGGGGAAAAGCTCCAACTTTGCTACAACCTGAAAAAAGTAAGTTCCCTCCTATAGAGAAGCAAGTGACACCCAGAGTCACACCATCAAATGTCTCACCGCACAAAGCAGCCTGGGATGTACGGATAAGCCAGTCCCTGCCCAATATCTATACCTGATACGTATTCTGAATGGTCAACTCTTTTACATGACAGAATATTAACTCTGCAATTTTGTGTTTGAAACTATAGAAAATAGTCTAAAATGATAAAATAACCACCCCTTATTAAGCAGCTACTTTTTCCCAGAAGCATTTCTGGTTTCCTTGCTTCATAATAACTCTGCAGATTAGACATTACCCCCCTTGTACAGAAGGGCTATCAGAAGTTCACAAGATTTAAGAAACTGGCAGCCACGACAAGGTCAAACTGTGAGTGGAGGTGCAGGAAATTTAACCTGGCGTGGGAGCCCTCAGCTTGCTCTCACTCCCCATCGCCACACTGCTCAGGAAGCAAACGACAGTGTGCTACAATGGGACACGTTCTAACATCTCAGGGCCGTCCTAAGGTGCTCGGGGAATGATTACAAATTAAATATTGTCTTTACTTAATCTTTGCCAGTTTGATGAAGAGGAACGGTGTATGATTTTAGTTCATGTTTCTTTCAATTACTAATGAAATTTGACTTCATTGTCTTTCTTACGGGTTGTTAAATTTCTTCTTTCCTGAATTGTGTGTTCACATCTTTTGTTCTTTTTTCTGTTGTGATTTGAAGGTTTTTCTCATCCATGTTTAAGACCCCTTTGTACAATGAAGCCATTAATCATCAGATTCATTATATTCATCTTGTTATAAACATTTTATCCCAATTTATCATTTTCCTTTTAATTTTGATTGTGATCATTTATGTATAAAAGTTTAGAATACTTATACAATTAAATCTAAGTCTTTAGATTTAGCTTTGCATACATGTTCCTTTGTTTTCGTACCAAATTTTCCAAGAGTGGTCAGGTCCAAGTGGGCTAATGTTGCATTAACCCAACTTTCATAAGTGAATTGATAAACTAAAATAGTACTATGTTAATTCACAATGAGGACTATACCCCAGCAGTAACCCAATATCACATCGGTAGTTTGGGAGGCACAAATCACTTTGCCCTGTTCTCTATATCTTGGCGATCATATTATATCCAGACTTGCAGAACTTAGTATTACTACCCTTTACAACAGAGAAAGAGACTCAGAAATGACTCACTTTGTTGATGGCATAACCAAAATGAGCACCATCTCCTCTTCACTGTTTGGTTAAAAAAAAAAAAAAAACTGAAATGCATGTTTTGATAAGAACATGATCGTTCACGGTGCCAAGCATGAAAAAGCAACACAAACATTTTACTTTGCCAAACGTATAGATTATTTAAAACACTAAAAAATGAGGGAAACAGATGTAAAATTGTCTCGGAAAATAGACAACTTTATGATTTGTTTGTCATCCTCTCCCTCCTCACTTTAACATAATTTGTGGCATATTCCATGACAGCTCATAAAGTGCACCAGTGCCATCAAATCACCCACTTTTATGGAGACAGTAATGAACATAAGATACCTTAGTAGGAGTTATAAACATGTACAAACTTCTAACATTAAAAAAACAAGTGGAAGTGTTCTGTAAACCAAAAATATTCAAATGCCTTGAGAAACAGGGACGTTTGCAACCAAAACTACTGCATAAATATCTGCAGTTTTACACATGCACTGCTTCTCTGGGATTTACAGCTAGTCACCATTTTTATAGCTAGAGCACTCTGACTTGTTTAAAAATAGTTTGCAAGTGCTTGTGAATAAGTCCCAATTGATGGTGAGCAGGATAAGTGTTGGAGGCACTGAAGAAATCGGTGCAGGCCCCCAACCAGCAACTGTCTGCCAGTGTTTTTGCTCTGTGTTTCTAAGACTCCACATGCCCTTGGACAGACGAGTTTTGCTCCTGTAAAAGTAAAAATGTTAATGTTCTCTCCCCCACCTCTTCCATCTCTGAAGGATTAAGATACTATTTCCATCTCCTCTGAGTTCTATAACTGTGAAAGCCCCTTGGCATCTCAGATATTAATATGGTTCACACTGATGTGACTTAAATAGCTTTTTAAAAATCAAATCTATAATACTGTGATTATTTACTATTCCTTGACAGGTAGGAGATCTGATTGAAAAAGAGTTTCTCCAAATATTAAGTACCTGGAACAGTCAGGTAAAAATAAGAATAAGTATTAAAGGATTAAGGGCAAACAGAACACGGAGAAGATGAGGGCAGGACTGAGAAAGTTAAAACAGCCACAATGTGAAATTTTGAAAAATGACATTTGTGAGCACAAATGAAAATGGCCATATTTAACCCTATCGTGGAGCACATTTTCTGTAGCGTTGAAAACAGGCTTGTCTCCTGCTTTGCAGTGACAAGCTATGCCTAAATGCTTCTCACTCTGGATGCTGCTGGTTAGCACTTAGAATTTCTCTTCTCGTCACCAGTATTACTCGTTGTGGTCCCACATGAAATGTGCGTGTCTCATTCTCCTGAGGAAGGAGCGGGGCCGGTGGCCTTGAACTGTGTTCTACACTAACAAATCCAGAAACCAAATGCCAGTGGTACTTACCAGTCCTCACTTCCTGTTCACCACTCAGGCAAACGTGTGTTCAAAAAGTACTTATTTCCAAAAGTCTTACCCCTTCTCTTCCAAAAGGAAAAGGCAGTATGCTCAAATTTTTGGAAAGGCTTTACAGAGATCCCTGTGACTTCTTCACTTAAAGGGCCCATTCAGCCCACGTGGCAGCCATCGCCAGGTCCTGGGCGTGAGACAGCCGGGTTCTTCCTCTGCCGTTTTGTGAGCGTAGCAGAGAAATAGGATACTGTCAGATGGAATATTACACCATTTTGGCCCCCAAAAGAGATGTTAAGAGCTGTTCAGTGTGGCGTGCTGCTCAAGAAAGAAGACAGTCAGCTTCACACATATTTTCTAAAATGCAAAGAAACATTTTTTTTTTCAACAGAGAAATCCAAAGTAGAGATCATTACCACTATCTATTCAGGGTTATTACCCATTTCCTGAAAATCAAATCTTCTCCAATAACCTGCCTACTAAATATCGACAGAGCTTACCTAGACTGCATGCCACTGAACCTCAGAATGTGGGCCCCGGACCAGCAGCAGCAGCAGCATCACCTTGGTACTTAATAGAAATGCAGATTCACAGTAGCCACCTGAGACCTACTGAATCAAAATCCTATGGGTGGGGCCCAGCAGGCTAACAAATCCTCCATGTGATTCTGTTGTGCACTACAGTTTGTGAACTATTACTTCATGTAATGCTATTTTTAACCCTCATCTGAACACAGAAAAAAAAACATTATTGTGATTTAGTGATAGCACACTTGGCCACAGCATATAATTTCAACTCTACTATCTCTGATACTGCCCTTCAGCAATGTTGTTACAAAACCCTCTGAGAATCTGATGACAAACCTTTGAGAATCTAGGGAGGAAATGCAAAAAAGAATAAAGGCAAATTTCATGCTCAATTTCAGGAGGTTCCTGAACACCCTGAAGCTTGTCCAGTACCCCAGCAAAGGAGCATCTCTTTTATCTTTTTCCAAGTTTTTTCATCTGTTCTCAGAGTAATTTACAATGTCTACAGGACAGGCATTATTATAGTTTATAGCAGAGGACTTTGAATGTTAGAAACCTAAGTGTCTTGCCCCAAATCTCAGAGCTGGTTATAAGCAAAGGGAGCTTATACCTGGGGCTCAGCTCCATCTACAAACTCTTTGCTTTACATTTTACTTCTCTCCCTTCTCCCACTTCCATTTAGAATGTTGTAAACAATAATGTGATTGGCCTGATTTACTAAATCAAAATAGAAATGTTCTGTTAGAAGTAAGAGCACATTATTTTCACTGAAACAAAGAAACTGGGAAGAAAGCCTGCAAATACTCTTTGGCAAATGGTTGTGGGACCTGGAAAAGGTCATTCACAGCTGTCCATGAGGCCTCATTTTCAATCCATTCATTGATAAGAAATCAGTCATACGGGTTGCTGATGACTGAAAGGCTCAATTTTCCCCTTTTCAATGTATTACTTCAGCCAAATATAAACTCACTTTTAGTGCTGAGAAGTATGCTTCAATTCAATTTTACATTTATGTGACAGCCACTGTGTGCAAAGAGCTGCAGGAGCTATAGGAGGATATAAGAGATAGAAGGTATCTTTCCTGCTTTCAGGAGACTTACAAATAGATTATAAATTCTAAAAGTGAAATAAGGTGGGACCTGACAAAGAGGTTGTTGGTGCATTATGAGTATGGCAGCAAGAATCCAGACAGCACCTAACTGCTGGCCCATGCATTCCTGACTATGATTAAATATTGTATGCTGCCTCATCTCCTGGACCCTCCAGTTTGCTGTATTCCACTGAAGCTTCTGGATCAAAGGCAGAACGCTGTCCCATCTATTGCAGTATTGATTCTGTCTCTATAGTTACAAGGTCTGACAATTAAGTTTACAAACTTGCCATGGTGCGCTTAAGTTGGCAGCACTGTACGAACAATTCAGTAAGGTCTCATAAGCTTGTATATCTCTGTCCCACAGCTGGGTTGTGTTGATGTGGCATTCATTATTATTGTTGCTTACTTTTGTTTTGTGTGCCTTCATTAGAATACTGAAGTTCGAATTAGAGCAAAGAACAAACATTTAATTTCTTGTTAAACTTCGTAAGTGTGGAAGTGAAATCAGGGACATGTTAGTCCAAGTTCATGGGGATAATGAAATGAAGAAAACAGCAGTGTACAAATGGATTAAATGCTTTTCTGAGGGGAGAGAAAGTGTCACTGATGAAGAGAGGTCAGGGCAGCCAGTAACGAGCAGAACTGACAAAAACATTGCAAAAATTCGTCAATTTATGCATCAAAATCATCAGCTGACTGTGAGAAGCATAGCAGACCAAGTAAACACTGATAGAGAAACAGTTAGGAAAATCTTAGCTGAAAATCTTGGCATGAGAAAGGTGTGTGCAAAAATGGTCCTGAAGGAGCTCACCGATGAACAAAGGCCAAGGAGAGTTTAAGTTTGCTAAGATCTTTTAGAGGCAAAACAATGTTTTGGGCCATGTTGTCACTGGTGATGAAACATGGATGTACCAATAGGACCCTGAAACAAAGCATCAAAGTGCACAATGGAAGTCAGCCAATTCTCCACGACCAAAAACGTTCCTTCAGTCCAAATCAAGTCAAAACGATGTTATGAACCTTTTTTGATATCAGAGGCATTAGTTATTATGAATTTGTACGAACTGGAGAAACAATCAACCAAGTTTACTATTTGAATTGTTGAAAAGCCTGTGTGAAAAAGTTACATGGAAATGACCTGAACTTTCCACCAACAACTCATGGCTCTTGCATCACAACAATGTACCAGCTCACATGGAGCTTTTAGCCAGTACACAAATAACTATTGGAACACCCTCCCTACTCACCTGACCTGGGCCCCAGTGACATTTTTCTTTACCCAAAGATAAAGGAAATATTGAAAGGAAGACATTTTGATGACATTTAGGACATCAAAGGTAATATGAAGACAGCTCTGATGGCCATCCCAGAAAAGGAGTTCCACATTTGCTTTGAAAGGTGGACTAAGCACTGGCATGGATGCACAGCATCCCAAGGGGAATACTTTGAAGTAATTGTGGTGATGTTCAGCAATAAGGTAAGTAGCACTTTTTGTAGGATGTGTTTGTGAATTTAATTGCCAGACTTCATATGTCTATCATTGTCCATATGACTTTTTTATAGATCCCTGATTCCCACTATCTGATTAGCTCCCTGAACTATTTGTGTATCTCAGCTTATCCC
The DNA here is from genome assembly GCA_004026885.1 of Lyroderma lyra. Lineage (NCBI taxonomy): Eukaryota > Metazoa > Chordata > Mammalia > Chiroptera > Megadermatidae > Lyroderma > Lyroderma lyra. The sequence goes on from PVJL010003378.1 coordinate 126,437, forward strand.
CTCTCACCTCGTCAGTGACATCATACAATTGTTTTTTTCTCTCATCATCATCATCTTCATTATCATCATCAATTTTTCACTTCAATCATATAATTCCATCACCATATAACATACGATAGCATTTCCCAATTCTAAAAATATTTTCGACTTCATATATCCCCTCCATCTACATCCCAATCTCTATTCCTCTTAACAGCAAAACTCCTTTAAAAAAAAAGTTGTAAACATTGTTTCCTCTCATTCTCTTTTGAATCTGCTCCAGTCAAGATTTAAACCCTAGTACACATCCATTTTAGCCACTATGTCAAAGCTGTCAACCACATAGTCGTCAAAGCTATATGACAATGTTGTAAAATCCCATGGTCATTTCCCAATTCTTATCTTACTCAATTTATCACCTCCTTTTGCTTAGCGTCCAAGTAAGTCACTGTCTCTCAGGTCACCTCCTACTTCAGTGGTTGATTCTTATCAGACTTTGGTCCTTTTCATATTTCCAACATCCAAACACTGGCATGTCCCAGGGCTCAGTCCTGGAACTTCTCTATTGACTTTTCTGTTACTTCTTGGGTGATCTCATTCAGTTCCATATATCTAAACATCATCTATAGGCTGATATCTTCCAAATATTTATCTCTACCTCACCCTTTCTCCCCTGAACTCTAGGCCATTTATTCAACTTCTTACTTGTCATCTCCATTTGGATATCTAAATAAGTTTTTCAAGCTTTAACACAGTAAAATTAAATTATTGGTTTCTAATTCACCACCACCAAAAATAGTCCTTGCCTTGTGTTTTCCTTCTCAATAAATGTCAACTCCATTCTTCTAGTTACTCAGGCCAGAACCTTAGTGTCATCCTTGACTCCTTCCTCGTCCTCTCTCATGTACTACTAATAATTTATTGGCAAATGATCTCATCCGTGCCTTGGAAATTTATCCAGGATCTACCAATTTCTTACCACACCCACTGTGATCATCTCAATAAGACTATATAGATTATTACAATATTGCAAAATTATCATATGTATTTCAATAGTCTCCTAACTTGTCTCTTTGTTTCCACTCTTGCTGACCTACAGTCTCTTCCCAATATCACTGCCAGAGCAATCTTTTAAAAAGTCAGGTTATGCCACTTTTCTACTTAAATCTTTCTAATAGCTTCCTCTCTCATTCAGGGGAAAAGCCAAAAACCTTACAATAGCCTACATTACCCAATATGACCACCTTTTACTATTTCTCTGACATCATCTGTTTATGCTCTTTTCCAGCTCACTCTGCTCCAGATACATTAGCATCCTTGCTTTTCTTCAAGCACCGAAGCACATTTCAGCCTCAGAGCCTTTGTGTGTGTATAACAAGTTTCTTACGTAGAAATTCACACTCTCTCTACTTAATTTATCCTTCATCATTGCCCTCACTGCTACCGACACAATTTCTATTTATTTTGTTTATTTCTGCCAGGCCTACGAAAATGTTATGTGACCACAGGAACTCATGTTATTCGTTGTTAATACTCTAGTTTAAAATATCAACATAGTCATAAAGTAGGTGTTTAAGTAATATTTGAGTTATTAAATATTACATTCAACTTATTCTTTTTCTTCCATTTATTTTTATTTTTCAATTACATTTGACATACAATATTGTATTGGTTTCAAGTGTACAGCATAGTGTGAGACATTTATATAACTTATAAAACCCTTATTCCGATACATCTGGTTCCCATCTGACACCATATTTAGTTATTACAGTGTTATTGACTACGCACCCTATGCTGCACTTCACATCCCTGTGACTATTCTGTGACTATGAATTTGTACTTCCTGATTTCTTTCCCTTTTTCAGCCACCCCTCCTACCCTCCTCCCATCATGCCAACAAATATAGTATGCACTTGATGCTACCCATAGTTATTGCAACATTATTGACTGTATTCCCATGTTACACCCTTATCCTCATAACTGTTACATACTTTTAATCACCAAACTGAACTTCCCAATCTCTTCCCTTATTTCATCCCCTCCCCCAACCTTCCTCCCATCTGGCAACAAACCAAATGTTTTCTATATCTATGAATCTCTTGCTGTTCCACTTGTTTATTTTCTTCTTTGGATTTCACCTATAAGCCAAGTCAACTTGGATCTGTCTTCTTCTGTTTGACACTCCACTCAGTGTAATACCCTTAGTCTTTTGATTAAAGCATTTAATCTATTTAAATTGAAAGTAATTGTCGATATGTACCTATTGCCACTTTCTTATTAATAAGTTTGCTTTTTTTTTTTTTTTTTTTTGTCCATTTTAGAGCAATCCCTCTAACATTCCTTATAATACTGCTTTGGTGGTGATGAACTCCTTTAGCTTTTTCTTGTCTGAGAAGGTCTTTATTTGTCCTACTATTTTGAATGATAGCTTTGCTGGGTGCAGTAATCTTGGTTGTAGGTCCTTGCTTTTAATCACATTGAACATTTTCTGCCACTCCCTTCTGGCCTGCAAAGTTTCTATTGAGAAATGAGCTGACAGTCTTATGGCACCTCCCTTTTAAGTAACTAGTTACTTTTCTCTTGATGCTTTTAGGATTCTCTTTGTCTTTCACCTTTGCCATTTTAATTACAATGTGTCTTGGTGTAAGCCTATTTGGGTTTATCTTGTTTGGGATTTTCTGTGCTTCCTGGCTTGTATGCCTGTTTCCTTCCCAGGTTAAGGAAGTTTTCAGTCATTATTTCTTCAAATAGGTTCTCAATTCCTTCCTTTCTCTCTTCTGCTACTAGTACCCTATGATGCAAATGTTGTTGAGCTTGATGTTGTGCCAAGGCCCATTAAACTATCCTCATTTTTTTGGATGCTTTTTTCTTTTTGCTATTCTGATTGGATGTTTTCTGCTGCCTTGTCTTCCAATTTGCTAATTTGGTCTTCTGCTCCATCTAATCTGCAGGTGATTCCTTCTATTGCATTCTGAATTTCAGTTATAGGATTCTTCATTTCTGATTGGTCCTTTTTTAATGGTTTCTTTATACTTCTTTACCCTTTCTATCTCTCTGTTGAAGTTTTTACTAAGTTCCTTAACATCCTTAAAGTCATCATTTTGAGCTCTGTGTCTGGTAGGTTGCTTGCCTCCATCTTGCTTAGTTCTTCTGGAATTTTTCTGCTGTTCTTTTATTTGAGACATATTTTTGTTTCCTTATTTTGGATACCTGTCTATATTTGTTTCTATGTATTAGGTAGATGTGCTGTATCTCCCAGTATTGCTGGATAGCCTTATGTAGTAGGTGCCCTGTAGGGCCCTGGCACTGTCTCCCTGGTCACCTTTGCTGGGTCCTCCTGTAAATTCTGGTTTGATGCCAGTGCTATGCCTAAAGCTACTCAGCAAAAGTCTCAGAGCACAACAATGCTGGTCACCACCAGCCTGGGGCCTGCAGACTTAAACAGTTTTCCAAGGAAGATTGCATTGTAGGTGGGCTGGCTGCTCACCAAACAAAGTGCCTCTGGAGTTGGCAGAGTTGGGTGAGGTGAGGTCCCAATGAGTCAGCAGGGTGGAGCGAGTACAGCTGAACAAACCAATCAGGTTCAGATTTAGCCTTGTTGGGGAGGGGAGGGCACAACAAAGGAAAGATGGTGCTCACCAGCCCGACTGCATGTGAGGAGGGCACACTCAGAGAAAATGGTGACTATCTGGCAGCCCTCACTCCAAAACTATACCCCTCAGTCCACCCCATGTATGCCTCAAAGGTCCCCTGAGTCACTGCCCCTCTGCTGGAGCCCAGGGTGAGTACCGGTGAATGACTGAGACTGCACAGGCACTTTAAGAGAAAGTCTGGATTTCCCAGAGCTTTCCGTCCCAACCAGAAAATCAGAGTCCCTACTGTTTTTCACAGTCTTATGTTGTAGAGCTCCTCTTCCCAGTAGCAGTGCTCCGAGCTAGGGAGCCTGGTATGGGGCTGGGGTCCCTTGATCCTCTGGTGGAAACCTCTGTGGCTGAGATATCCCACCTAAGTTTCTACCACCACTGGAAGTTTGGCTTCTTTTGCATCTGCGCCGCTCCTATCAGTCTCGCTGTGGCCTCCTATTTTTTGTCTAGCTTCTATTTAGCTAGACTTCAGATGGTTCTTCATGTTGGTTGTTCAGTAATTTAGCTGTAATTTTAATGTGTTCACAGGACAAAGCAGGCACAGTGTTTACCTACTCTGCCATCTTGGATCCTGCTTCTTCAACTACTTATTCTTGAATGTAATATAATCCAATATTTTCCATGTAAATCAATTCTCTAATTCAGATTCTTTCTTCAGTACATATAAAAGGAAATCCTAGCAAGTTCCCCTTTTTCTATTAATATCATTAATGTGGGTACTGATAATGACAGTAATATCAGTGATGATGATACTATGAGAAATATTTATTGAACGTCAATGATAACTTAAAAATAATCATCCTCTCTAATGTTCACACAACTCTACAAGTTCTATATTATCAGTCCCAGTTTTACACACAAGGAAGTCGGAGTTTGGAAATGTAATGTGGTTCTTCTAGTGAGTGTCAGAGCTGGGAATGGCATCCAGCTATTTCAAGCTCCAATGTCTGCACTTTTTAAAACCCCCACCCTTATCACTCACTACTGCCTTTTCAGTAACCTTGATTCCTTATGGCTTTCTATTTCCTTTTAAAAATGGTTTCTGAAAACCAAATATAAAATATGTATAATAATAAATAATAAAGCATATAATTATTTGCAAGGTTATGACACCTTATGAAGTTGTCTGTACAGTGCTGTCAACGTAAGCGCACAGTGGCAACTCTGCAAACTTAATTGTCAGATTTTAGGTATGACAACTATATGACCATTCCAGAAAAAGAGTTTCAAACCTGCTTTGAAGGGTGGACTAGGCATTGGCATCAGTGCATAGCTTCCCAAGGGGAGTACTTCAAAGGTGACCGTAAATTACAGAAATGACTGTCACGGTTCCTTTATAAATTAGTTTTGACGAAATGTTAATGTACAACCTAGTTACTTAGTAATCAATTTTTGAAAGTGTTCAACTCTTAACTCATTACACACACTCGTGCAGGATTGCCCACACATATACATAAACACTCACGGACTGAAAGAAGCTATATAAAACTAATATTGTTGTAGTAGTGGAATTTTAGGTGTTATCTAAATCCCCTAATTTTCTTTCTCATACTAAAATTACCTTTTAATGTAATTTTAGTCCTACCACACACTGGCTATATTATTTGGGAAAGTCACTTAACGTTTCTTAGCTTCATTTAGAAACTGGAGATCATAATTTTTGACCTCACAAGACTGATGAGAGGATTAAATAATATACTTCATTTAAAAGCACTCAGTAAACTCTAAGGCATGATACAAAATATATTATTAGTACTATGGTATTAATATGCAAATATTCTCTCTCCTCAAATTCCCCCTCCTCAGAGAGAGACCCTCCCCAATGTCCCTAACAAAAATGGCACAACTCCCACCAAAAACAAACAAGTCACCCCAATGCCCTTATCAGCTTTGTTTTTCTCACAGCACTTCTCACTCTCTTAAATTATTATTTATAATTGGTTTAGATGCTTATTGATTTCCCACTAGAATAGCTTCCTGAGGGTGGAAGCTTTATAATTAATTGCTGGATTCCTAACTTTTGAGAAAGTACGCAGTTCAAAATGGGCACTCAGTAAATATCTATGGAAGGAAGAATAGGAGGGGACAAGGGAAGGCAGAGCCTATACGAGTGTCATGTCCTCATCTCATCAAGAAGAGTGACACTAATGGCCAAAGGAGAGCAACCGTATAGCAGGTAAACTAGAAAGAATTAACTGGGCAGCTCTAGGATTGGTAGTTTAGTTTTCCCTCAGTCTTCAGAATTCAATACTCAATCCAAGAGGAAAGCATATTGTCTATTTAAGGGAAATGATTTTTAGTGTGATCTCCTATCAGCACAAGTCTATTCTCCTATCAAAATAAACCAAACTGTAAACTTGACTTCGAAGCCAATGTTTTGTATAACCATCTGATCCTGATATGCTTTTCCTCTGGTCTAAGTGTTTGTGTTTGCTCATTCCTCTCCAGCGGATTTTAAAATCCAAATCACTGCAGTAATTCATTTTTTATTGTTCTCTTGCTCAGCTTGAACACATGTACAGTAGTAGTGCTCACTCTTCAGGGGGATAATGGCATTTTTGGAGATTTTACTGTAGTCATTACTCTTGCTTCTTTATTAAGAGACTTGACTTTAATCTTCTGCTTTAGTTATGTGGTTTATCTTATGAATATTAATATACAACCCAAAGGGATCTATCCAGTGAATATGAATTAGAGAGGGATTTTTTTATATTGAAGAAAGAGAAAGCCATTTTCTGTTCTGCACATCTTTCTGGGGTGTATGAGTTCTAATTTAATCAGCATGTAGTCATCATGTATGCCACCAGCACTCCAGGCCATGGAGTAATTGAAATGATTCAAGCTTGTTTAATAAAGTAATTTCAATTATAGCAGGAGTTGAGTCAGAAAATGTCAGGCGTACAAAGTTTATGCTTCCTGGAATCAGCAATAGGGCACCAAATGCTCCCAGAGAAAGTGCCATTGTGAACATAAGTTGTACTTTTTTTAGGCTTTGAAATACCTGTGTTCATAAGACTAGCTTCTTTCAGGTGATCTGTTTGTCAAGGAAGCAAAATTTCATTTTGTCTAAGCCATAGTGTAACGAAATTTACTTACGAGTATAGCCAAGACCTCAGAACTGAATGGGTTTTCAGAACATCCACCATCTTTCCTCTAAACCAGTGGTTGCCAACCTTTTCCCACCTGTGTACCCCTTTTAAGCCCATTCTGTACATTATACCCCTTGTTTTTAAATACAGACACTATTGCTCAGTGCCTATCTTAATATACAATAGTGGAAATGAGGTAATAAGTTAGGAAGGAAAAATTACTGCACTAAAAGTACAACCACAGATTTAATTTTACAGTATTGGTAACACAGTTAAATACTGTTAATGATGATCAAGTATTTAAACGTTAAATAAAAAAAGTACTCGAAAAGAATCACAATTAAAGACAATGCACTAACTTTTACTCAGTCAATAACTAAACTGATCAAACTATCTGGCTATTTATATGTTTGGAGAAGTTCTAGAAAGGTTGCAAATGGACCGTTCTGAAAAGGTGCATAATGATTGGTAGAAGAGTGGTTTGTGGGAAGCATTGAAAGCCACACCCTCACCGATCATCATTCATTAATGTTATCTAATTTTTGTTTGGTTTGGTTTGGTTTTTTGTTTGTTTGTTAATGTGGGTAGCTCCCTGGCCGGGAATCGAACCCAGGCCACAGCAATGACAGCGCCAGCGCCGAAGCCTTAGCCACCACACCACCAGGGAGCTAGCTCCCAATGTGATCTAACTTTGAAGTGTCTCTCCATTAACGGTGATTCAAACTTAACATTTATTGTCCCATAACTAACATTTTGCATTTTTTTATTTTATTTGTTTTGTCGCCATTACTTGCTATTTTTCATGTACCCCTGAATGGCCCAACACGTACCCCCAGGGGTATGCGTACCACCAGTTGGGAAACAATGCTCTAAAAATAACTGGCAGCTGACTTCACCACAGTTTCCACCATTCCCTAATGCCTCAAGACAAGTCACCATTTATATATGGAGCCATTGATGACAAAAGACAGCTTTACATCCTCTCCTTCAATATATTAGAAAGAAAATTCCATAAATTTTTATTATATTGCACGTATTTAAAGTCCTACTTTCCATCACCACATAATACAAAAATATTCCAGAATTTTCAATATAGTGGTGTTAGTCTTTCATAAATGATAAACTCTAATATGTTTTTCATTATCTTTCTTTTCCTTCCTCTTTTCCTTTGTTTGCTTCATCTTCCTGCCATTATTTCTCTTGGCAAATTCTACTCATTGAAAAGCTTGTGCAGTTCTTTAATTCCCACATTATTATTCTATTGTTGTTCTTGTTTCGTTTACCTTTTTCTTTAAGAGACTTCTTTGTAAACACAGATGGTCTGCTCTTTACTTACCATCACTCATTACCTAGTGCTGTGTCCTACCCATACTGCTGAGCAAATAGACAGTCGGGCCATCTGCAATTCACTGTCGCATAACCCAGAAGGCCGTGTTAAATTCTCTTTATGTAGGTTTACCTATTCTTCTCCAAGTAAGAGTTCTCTCACCTTGATCACATTTGGTTTAGGGCAATTTATTAATGTAAACAATGCTCTACTTTAGATATGAAGTCACAGCTGCCTCCAAAGATAGTAAGACGCTTGCTGGTTTCATCAACACTGCCACCGTTTGAACTTTTTTTGGTTCCGTTCTGGGAACCAACATCCATGGATAGAAGAGAGGTCCGTTACTATGCTAAATGAAGACAATTAACAGCTACTTGGAAAAATACACCTTCCCATGCTCCCTCCTCCTAGGGACATCTACTAATCAACTACAGCTATCTCATAGTTCAAACAGTCCAACTTCGGTTGAGTCAGTGACAACATGCAGTCAGATAATAATTAGTGTCCCAAGTAAGAGGGCTTTCGGGAGAAAATCCAGCCGTAAATGCCTGTATTTTTCATGTTACATGGCTGGATACTTTCCAGACAGCCCTTGTATTTTTAAAAATATATGGGTGGCATATAGGATAGTCATCTAACATCTTACCAAAGTAGGAGAATTACATATAATCAGACTATATATATTTTTTTACAAAGGCTAAATATTCCCTGAAGTTGAGTATTAGGATTCTCCAGTGAGATTTCTTCATATGAGTTGAGGCTATTTAGTTTTTTCCGTAGAAACATTTCCAAAATTATATTGGAAACCAATGGGATTACATAAGTTAATATATAAATATTTGCTCTCAGCAAAACTTTCAGTTTAACCTTTCTTTAAAATTTCTACTTCCTAACTGCTCATTGATCTGTTCTCAACCCTAGCTAAATAATACCCCCCATGGAAAATGTAAAGAATAAAAAGCTCCTGGTTTATATAATACCCCCCTTTATAATCCTCAAAAGAGTGTGTAAATGCAAGACCATTATGAGCCCAGCTTTACAGGTGGGAACTTGAGGTTCGGAGACAGTAAACAGCACTACCAAGGTAGGCCGCAGTTGAGTGTGAAAGAACTCAGTTCTCTTACATTTTAATTTTCCTCATTACCCAGAAGGCCATGCTATGCTTTAGTAAGGAAAATGTGCTTTTGTAATGTATTGACACTAAACTTTCCCTGCTTAGTACTTCAGAATAAGAGAAGAAATTAAATGTTTGAATTCTTTTTGAAATGAAATGCTTATGACAATGGTATTCTTTGTTAAATATGCGAATTTTTATATTATCTCAGAAGAAATCCTATATTCAGAGGAATTCTGATATGCTAAGCTAATGATACCCACTCATTACTGAATAGTAATATCGATTTCTGCTTTTTATGGTTATAAAAAAAAGACTCTTTTTTTAACATGACATGTGAAGTTTCTAAAGAGTAATAGTTGAATTCAGAATAGAAGTGAAGACAAATTGCTAAAATCATGCACAGATAAGCTATATACAAAGAGTCTTTTCAGTGTAAATCTTCCCAGGAGAGAAAATGCAACAAAATTAAAAAGTAAAAAATGTTTCATTCTGATACAATCATCCTTTGAGTGCTATAAAGTGTGCATAAATGGAAATGGGTGCCCTGATCAATTCTTAGGGGGCAATTGGAGAAAGAAGAGTGATGGATGACACTAGCAAAGGTGCAATAGGAGGTTTCAACCTCTTCTGTCTTTCATCTGGCTTCTCAGAATTAATGAGAATTCACCGAGGTCTTTGTCCACGGCTTTTCAACCATGGATAATATTGGGGCCCACTCAGCCCAATGCCACATTAAAGGTTGCTTTCAAAATGATATCTTAATTTTAGCCAGTTGTCTGTCATTCTATAAGCATACATGCTGTCTGATGAAGTTGTGACCCAGGGGGTTTATTATCATAACAATGGAGAATAAAATTAAGTTCTGTAATTTAGAAATTTGTATTTGTTATAATTGGAAGACACATCTGATAGTCTATTGACTAGTCTGAGTAATAACCACACTGCTTAAGTCCCCGTTTTCACCAACACTCAGAAAACTTCAACTTCTACTTTAGAGAGAATTATGTCAAGGTCATCTAGCTAAAATCATTTGCTATTCACCATCTCCCATACAAACTTTACATGTGACCATGCCAACCATATCTGTATCCACACCCAACCATACCTCCCACTCTCGATTTTGATGGAAATTTTTCCCTTCCTCTGATCAGAGGAACTGATAATCACCAAAACCTGACTGTCTGAGAAAAGTACTCAACACAGATGATTACGGAGGAGTTATTTTGATCTAGTTCTACACTAAATTTCTATGACTTAGATGCTGTTCTTGCCTCTCCCACAAGGTAGCTATGAAAGTCCCCTGAATATTCCCAGAGTCAGAACCTCTGAGCTTTCAATAATTGTTACTATTATTACATAGAATGGGTATTCTGTAGAAGTTGGTGGATGATGGTCGTGGGGAGTAGTTTCCTAGAGCAAAAATTAGACTAGATTTTCTGCTTGGGAGTATTCATTCCCTAAAATTGAGAGTGGGTAGGTCTTTCAGGGGCACTGGGCAAGAAATGCTCTATACTTTAATAGAAGTAAATGAAATTTAAATGAATAGCAAGAGAATCTTTGAGAAGAAAACTGAGTAAGCAAAAGGTAGTGCAAAAAAATAGGTATAAGAAAGAGATGTCTAGCCCTGACTTTTTCATTGGCTGTAAGGAGGAGAGAAGGGCCTGTGTTTAGACCAGATGTTTGAAAGACACTTCAGAGAATTTTTAGCACCCTCAGGTAGAGTCATTTCCTTCTCCTCTAGTTGTCTCCCTGAGTCACACTGTCCAAATTCTCCCAAATGAAGGTGCCTGTCCCCCCTCAGCCAGCAACTGCTCTGACTACCAAATCCTTCGTCGGCATTGAAAACATGTTTGTTTGTCTTTACACCAATCTCTGACATAGCTCCCAAGGCTGCCAACCTCTACACAAGCCAAGAGTGAAGCTTCCCTTCTTCCAGAGGATGGATGCAACCATAAATGGTACGCCTAACTTTAGGGGGTCGAAGTAGGAGGGACCTGAGCAGTTCTTTTGCCCCATCCCATAACAGACTGCAAGGCAGAGGTGCTTCTCATACAATGCACCTGGCAGGTACGGGATTTGCCCATTAGACGTGTAACTACCAGGCCCACGTAGGTACAGGAAAGGCATTTTTCCAGCATTTGTCAGCTGGAGAAAAGGGAACTTTATAGAAATTGTTCTTTCTTATACACTCCAATCCAAAAATCCACTAATTTCCTCTTTCCATTCATCTTATGGATATCCTATATCCAAGACAAATGGGCTTTCGTATAGCATGCTTTCAGGGATACCATAATGAAGAACACTACGTCAAGAATTCTATTAAACAATTTTAAATAAATATTATGATCCTAGCACTTAGGCAACTGAAGTGATTTTCCTGAGCAGATGTCAAGCTCTTTAGCAACACAAATGCATTAAACCTCCTAATTTCCTTGAAAAACAATGTTAAGAAGCCAGAGTTAAAACATGATTTCTATAATGCAAGTGCAAGGGAGGGTACCCAGAAACAGCCCATCTCTTACAAGATAAAAAGGTGTGGGGAGGGCATTATGGTACCAGCCAATCAACTGAAGTGCTAGGACTGTCTCATCCATTTCCAAGTCCGGTTTACCGAGAAATGCTGGATAATAGTGAAGGATTTACTTGTTCATCATTCAGTTATTTAAGAACTATTAGGTGGCTACAGGGTGCTGAGCACAGGGTAGACCCTGAGGATATAATGAAGAAAAGCCCTTTCTTTGGGGAATATACAGTCCAGTAGAGTAGAAATCACTGTTTTAAAAAACAATTATAGTCAATGGTATTGTAATAGCTATGTTTGATATCAGATGGGTAGTAGAATTAGTGGGGTTATCCGTTTGTGAAGGGTGTATCTATCTAATCATCATATTGTTTTATATACCAGAAACTAATAAAAAATGACATCTAATAATAATAGTAATAAAACAAGAATAAAATACCATGTAATGAGTAAAACAATGGAAGTGAATCTGGAATGCGGAGGTAGCATTCAGAAGGTATTGGGTAACTTCCTTTGTGTAAGGGAATGAAAGGATATTCAAGAAAAGATTTCCCTAAGATGCAACAGCCAGCCTGGAAGGTTGAGTAGGAGTTTAGCAGTATTGTGAGTGTCCCCTTTCTAAAGAAAGGGTATCTTGGTTAATAGCAAGGAATGTGTTGCAACAAATTTTCAGGGCTTCCCTGAAGACAGACTGAAAGATTTACTTGTGAGTCAGAAGGTAATGGCCCTTCCTGCCTCCATTTGCTACTTCAAGTGTAGAGTTGTGAGGGCCTAAGCAGTACATCACAGAAAAGTACCTCTTTTTATAAAGATATGGACGTTCTCTGGTCTCTATTTCTTCTACACTCATGGCTGCTTACAAAACAGAGATGGATTTAGAGCAGGAAAAATGGCTAGCCCTCTCATTTTAAAAAATGAGGAAATTAGAGCTGTGGGAAGGTGTGTTTTTCCTCAATCTCACAGATTATTAAAGAAGAGTCCATGCACAAGGGCTGTCTGGAAAGTATCCAGCCCTGCAATACGAAAAATAGAGGCATTTACGGCTGGGATTTCTCCAGACAGCCCTCATATGTCAATTGTAATTACAAAATTAATTCTAAAAAATTAAATTAGAAAAAGCCTAAAATCCAGAGAAGCCCATCATATTAAACTATTATTCTCCTGAGAACTTCTAAGTCCACAGGTCACTCTTTTCCCAGGCAAACACAAAAAGGGTTAATCATATGTGTCCTTACTTCACACGGGCGATGGACTGCTTAAGGGTAGGATCTCAAGACAGACAGGTTTCACCGGAGAAACAAATAAACCCCCAAACCACAGTGGTTTAAAGCAACAAAGGAACAAGACAAACAAAGAAAAGAGCTCATGAACACAGACAATAGTTTAGTGCCTAACAGAGCGTAAGGGGGGCGGCAGGGAGTAGAGGGGGAAAGAGGGGTTAAAGACATGGTGATGGAAAGAGAACTGACCCTGGGTGTTGAACTCATAACACAACACACAGATGATGTATTATAGAATTGTACACCTGAAACCTATAAAACTTCACTAACCAATGTCATCCCAATAAATTTAATTTTAAAAATAATTCATAAATCAACCAAAGTTTATTTTTCACTCACATAAAGTCTGGTGTGCATGATGGACACTTCCAGCTCTCCTCCAGTCACCGACTCAAGGATCAAGCCCCCATCTCATGATGCCATCATCTCAATATTTGGCTTCCAAGGTTGCCACATCAGGGTAAGAAATGGTGGTGGCACATCAACTCTTAACTATCTCAGGCCAGCTAAATGTTCACAATTCATTTTATCAGAAGTAGTCACATAGCCCCAACCAAACTGCAACAGAAGCTGAAAAATATAAGGAATTATATGAGTATTTGATGAGCATTAAGATTATATCTTCTCATAGAATCTTCACAACTAGCACAGCATACGGCACAGAATATGAAACAAAAGCATAATGACAAATAAGCAAATGAAGAATACACTATGTCAAGGTATGTTTTTAACACTATCAAGGGACACAAAGATATACAGAAAATAATTGTTGTGTTTGAGAAGCTGAAAACCTAATTGTGTTATTAAACACAAATGCACACCCAAACCAAATAAAATTCACCTTCCACAATAATGAGAACTAAATTACAAGTGAGTTATCTTTAAAATAAAAGGAAAGAGAGGTCAAGATTTAGAGATATGTGGATATTCAGTCCTCTATTTACAAGGGGACCCAAAAGAAACTGAAATATATTTGTAAAAAATTGTGTATTTATTCTGACATGTTTAAAATTCAGTCACCTTCAAAGTAGTCCCCATTTGGTGCAACACACCTACTGGGATGCTTTTTCCACTGCTCAAACCAGCTGTTGAACTCATAGATTTTGATTCCTTTTAGTGCTTCTGCTGTTTTTTGTTTCACCTCTTCCCCATTGGCAAAACGTTTCCTTTTGACGACGTTTTTCATCTGGAAAAACAAAAAAAAAAGTTGATTGGGCAAGATGGTGAATAGGGAGGGTGGGGTACAGGGGTCATGCTGTTTTTGGTTAAAAAACTGCTGAACATTCAAATGCAGGGTGGCAGGTGTGTTGTCACCCCGCATGTTCATGTAAATCACCCATCATGAAATGGCCAAGCACACCGAAAGAGTTTTTAAAAAAAAACAAAAAAAACTCACTGAAGCTGAATGCAAACTCTCACAACAAGGGCAGCTGGTGCACGGATGCAGGTGGGTCCTTAGAGCACTCAGCTAGCGGGGGAAGCCTTGCACTACAAGGGCCCTGCCCTCCAGAAGATAATTCAGGAATTTTGGGGGGTTCCCCCTCATATCTTGAACTGAAAACATTTCTCTCAAAAGATTCAAAAGCTATTTCCCTCAGAATATTATTATAACCCGAAGGACAAGGAAAACTATTAAGCAATAAAATATAGCTTCAAGCATTTTAGAATCCAGTTGTGAACATGGGGACAGTGTTTAGTGATCATTTCAAACATATTTTTTTTCTCTAAAGAAACAGAATGTTTCCAGAGTTTAGTGTTTTCTATTCCACATATGGTAGATCCACACTAGGGCAAATGACCTGACCCCCACTAATATACATCCAGACTTCCTAAGTGTAGCAGCAATAGGAAATGACTGCGAAAGCACAGCAGAAAATATTCTTGATAGAAATTCCAGAGAATTTTGAGTAACATATGAGTCACTTGAAAAGTATTCATTATTTTCTGACCTTTTTTTTACAATATATTATTAACCTTAAGCATAGGAAATTAAGAACCAACCATAACATTTTATAGCAACATTTTAGCCAATCTCAAGTTCAAAAGTTTGCCAATACCAGGTATGTAAACTGATACATTTCTGAAACATCAATTTAGCAATATGAATAAAGTCTTTAAAATGTTCATATGTTTTGATAACTAAATTCCTTTATAAAAATCAATCCTAAGGTAATGCTGACAAAGATTTAATTATAAGATTATTCATATAGCATTATTTATCATTGTGGAAAACTTCTGAAAACCTAAATATCCAATTTTAGGAAAATGATTAAATAAATTAAATTACATCTATATATGAAAATATTTTGCAATCATTAAAACAGATGATTACAAATTCAGCATTATCTATCAAAAATTTTAATGATCCATTCTTTGAGCCAATATATTTTATATCAAACATTGTAAATCCTGGATTAGACATTATCTAAATAAAGGTAAATTTATAAAATGCTAACAGAGAAAGTTCAAAATAGACTGTTGTTAAGGGAAGATAAAGTATAATACACTAACTATACCAAAAATCTCACATTAAAAAAAATTATTTATCAATTTATAAACCAATAACTTGGGTTAGATTGGGGAAGTGGCTTTCTTTTTTTAAATTTATATGCCAGTGTATGTTGTTTTATCATGATCATGTGTTGTTTTAATTTAAATTTTTCATGGTAAAACCTAACAGTAATATACAAAGAGACAAAAAGGGTCATTGACAACTTTTAGTTATATAAAAAATGCTTATATCAGAGTGTTAAGTTGAAAACATGGGCGTAGTATTATGTAAACTGTGTAAAACTATCATAGTAAAAACCCTGGAGAGAAGAAATATGTCATAATATTGACAGAGTTTTGCTCTTGGTGCTAGGACTATTAGTGGGGGGCTGAGGGAAGCTTAGTTCTGCTTTCTCTATTTTATGCATATTTTGCATACCAGAAAACATGTTCATTATATAATCGAGGAATGGGAGAGATTTGAAAAACAGAAACAAGTATTTAAACAAGAAAAGACATCAAGGTTAGTATAAATCAGAATGGATCAAGGAGGTAGCATTATTTTTCCTATAGATGCTCCTTATTAAAAGCCTTTCCTCAGTTTGGTCATCTATCTTTCAATCCTATGTAGTCATGTAAGTAAGTAAGAGCCCTTGCTCCTTGAAAGCAGCAGATGCACCTGGAATAATGTGCAACTAATTTTTCTCTAACTCTGTGCTGCTTGTAAATCCTAGCCACAAATTCTTTGATACTTCTTTCATTAACAGGAAGAATCTAGGTCCCCGCCCCTTTAAGCTGATCAGGTTTGTGACTCCTTCAATGAATAGAGCTTGTGGAAGTGACAACTAAGTACTTCTAAGGCTAGATCATCAAAAGTCAAGCAATTTTCTTTCTTTTCTGGCACACTTACTCTTGGAGGCTTGAATTGCCAAGTAAATCTGACTACGCTGAGGCCGCCATGTTGTGAAGAAGTCCAAGGCATGTGGAAAGGACACAGGTAGACAAAACTTGTCCCTGTTGAGCCAAGCCTTCCATTTACCCTAGCCCAATCCATTTATGCACTGCCAGAAACATAAGTGAGGAAGCCTCCAGAGGATTCAATCCCCAGACATTCTAGTCTTCCCCAGTAGGACCCTAGACATTGTACAATAGAGACCAGTCTGAGCTGTGTCCAAATTCCTGACCCACAGAATCCAAGTGCAAATAAAATGGTATTATCTTACGCCTCGTACATATTGGGGTGATTGTTATGCAGTGATAGATCAGTGAAACATACATTATCTTGGTAGGTGATCTTTTAATAAAGTCCATAAAATTTTTCTCAATATAGAAGGATGTTTTTCAAGAGTCTTACACATGTTTCTAGTACCTCTGAAATTAAATAGTTCTTTATTCATTGTTTCAATGATTCATTCAATGACTGGAACGTTTTAACATTTGTTTCTAAGTTAAGAATTTTGATAATGATAAAAATATCAATCTTCTTCTTCAATCTATTTAAACATAATTCCCATTTAATAATAAAAGCTAGCATGTATAGAAGATTTTCAAGCATTTTTCATCTGTTATCGACTTTAAACCTCCCAATATTTTTATCCACTTAGTACCATTAGTATCTTCTCATTTTGAAGTAAGTTGAATAAGAGAAGTTAAGTAACTTACCTTAGGTCACACATAGGTGAACGGCAAAGCCAGGATTCAACCCAGGCAGTTAGTAGCCAGAACCTCTGCTTTAAACCACTTAACTAAATTCCCTCTTCCTCTCTTTCTGCTCAACATACAGATACGATACCATGAAATGCACATCTCAGAGCCAGCTGTAGACATAGGCTAGTAATTTCATAGCTTTGCCAATTGAAGTCCAGATCATGTTGCTATCTTACTACTATTTCTTATGGAAAAGACAAAAATAAAAACCAGAGGTATAAGGCTATAGAGAGGAGAACAATAAATAAATAAATAAATAACCGAAGCAAAAGATGGAGATGGCGTCCTTGTGCATGAACTCAAGTGAGTGACCAAGAATTTCCAGATTGAGGAAGTCTATTGCTGTCTGTTTCAAAACATTTATTTAAATAATTTCTCTAAAAGAAGCAAGGAAAAAAGGTGGAAGGAGGGAGGAAGGGAAAAAAAGAGGAAAGGAAAGAAAGATGGAAGGCAAAGGTTAGTAATAATGAACTAGTCAAAGAAATTCAAAGCCAGTGTATGTGAGGGGGAAGATAAATGCAAAAACAAATAGCTAAAAATAGGAAACCACTTATAAATCCAATTGAGAGACTAAAAAGGATTTCAAAGAAGAGGTAAAAATAAGAGAGTTCTACCACTGAGTAGATTCAGATCATGAACAAATTCCATTCAGTTAATTTCAGTGGAGAGAAATGCTCTGCAGTGGTGGGCAGAAAAGGAAACGTGTGTGCATCTCAAAATTGTACAAGACTAACTTTAGAGGCTGGTTATTTAATAACCTGTGACTCAATTATATCTAAATCTATTTCAGATTTTGTGTTCTGTGAAGAAACTAGCATGGCTAATAAGATCGAAAGGGGTAGAATGTGTTAACATTTAAGAAAATATGATTTCAACATGAATAATATTGATGTATTTAGGAAAGAAAAAATCTTTTAAAAGAACATGAAAAGTCAAACAAATTTGAGACAATCAATAAGAGGCAAAATACAAAATTTTATAGTCCTTAAGGAAGCAATATTTTAAAAAATAATGCAAAAGTCATCATACACAAATTTCCATCTCTATTATTACCCTGTATTAAAAAGATACAACTTCTAAACATTCTTTAACGATAACAAAGAGAATAGACTTCTAAAAATCTGCTTCCTTTGGAAGTGTTAATGAATTAAAATGAAGAACTTTGTAATATAAGCTGAATTTACCCCAAATATTAAACCATTTGCTAAATATTCATTGAGTACTTATTATGTGTCAGACACCCTATTAAGGTACTAGAAATCTAACAAATACCTGACTTAAATCGTTTTCAAACATTTCTCAAAGAATATAATAGGAAACAAAACTTTTAGTGCATCAATCCTTGGTTTAACGAATAAAAAATATGGGCCAGTTTTCCAATACACCCTCTTACGTTTAATACTAAATGTTTTGCTGCCATAGGAGAAATAAGCATTCATGGTCTACAATCAATACCATTTTATCTATGTGAATTTCCAAAGGTTGTGGAGAATGTCAATCCAATAGCTACTACTCGCAGAGAAAAAAATCTTAGGAAAAGAGCCCTAGAATAGAATATAGGTCAGCTGCCTACTGCAGGACTAGGCTAGTCACTAACAGCATGGCCATGTAATCTTTAAATCCCCAATAAAATAAATAACATTTATAAAACTTCAGTTTCATTGCAAAGGTGAAGAAGGCAGCCAAGAAATGTTTTTTAGTGATTAAACTGAGGCTAAGAACCTATGTTCTCTTCCTACTTGTGATTTCAGCTCCTTCATTTGTTAAAAAAAAAATCAACCCAAAATTTAGTAAAAATAAGAGCTTTATTGGGTAAAGTAAACTAAAAAGTCCAGTAGCAGCAAGGATTAAGGCATGGATGAATCCAGGGACTCTATTTATGTTGTTAATAGTTGGTTATTAGTCTCTGGATCTCTCGATTTTGCTTATTTCTATGGCTCCATTCTCAAGCAGTTTCTCCCCTCATAATCACACATAGGACCTTCAGTTGTCCTATGAAAAGTCCTGGAATTTTATCTTACTTGATCAACTTGGGTCATGTGGCAATTCTCAATATCTGAAAAGTAGTCAGCCCCACCCAAACTGCACAGAATGAAGGTGGAGAAGGGATGATTCTACCTAAAAAAGATCAGGATGCTATCAGAAGCCTAGAAAACGGATGTTAGGCAGGCAAAAAATATGACACCCACGGCATTCTTAAATAGCCCTATCTATATATGTCTGTCATTTGTATAAAGGTTTCATTTACTATCTTTTTTTTAAATTCATTTTTATTGTTAGACTTATTGGGGTGACATCTGTTAGCAAGGATTACATAGGTTTTAGGCATACAATTCTACAGTGCATTGTCAACTTGATGTATAATAAGTTCACCATCTTCATTTACTTTCATCAGACATCTTTATTCTTGGGTCACATCTTTATTTTGAGCCATAGGATTCACTTTGGGAAAGTTCCCATTAAAGACAGGTATGTGACTATATACACAACTGAGTGACTATTTTCAATTGTAATTTCTCTGAGTTACAGAGGAAGCATACTTAAATATAAGCCTTTACACCTTTCCTGTTGTCAAAAAAGACAGGAAAGTGGAGCTGCATTAGATCCATCCAGGATAGTCACACTTGAAAAGCAGTTTGAACCAGGTCAGGATTTGGAAAGTCAAGAAAACAACTAATTTGCATTAATGGTTCTTCTATCCACATTCCTGCTGTTCTAGAAAGTATTACCTATTATCACTTTGAAAGGACCACAATGACTTCCTACCTTGGATTACTGTCTGTGAGCATCCTTAGACCCAGGTAGCGAGAGCTATGATGTGGTCAGCTCAACACCCTGTGCATTAACTAGAAAACATTCTACCTATATGGTCTAAAAGTGAAGAAATTTAAACAAGTTGGTGACAGATCAGCAATAGATCTGTCCTGGCTCCCAATTATGTGCTATTTTCATGGTCTGCTTATCTGAGCCAATTCAGATTACTACAAACACTTTAGGTGGTTCTTCACTGTAGTTACTGCTCAACCTTTTGTCATTTGTTTTCTCAAGTTATTTTTAACATTGGAGTTCAGCCATTATGTATGCAAAAATAAACCATTTTATAGGACATGAAACTAGGGCTGATAGTTCTGGAAAACAACTCTCTATTTTGGGCTTTATCCTTTGACTCACTTTAAAATAATGTTGGAGAGTTTAAGGTGGCCAATTACACACCTTGATACTATGGATTTGGAATCAGTTGAGAAATAGACAAAGTGGTCAACAAGATATCAAAATATCAGCTTAATTGCTAATAGCACCAGATTCAAGACTGTGCCTATACTTGCTCCCATATGGTTTTTCAAACACTTTCCCTGTGGAATAAACCCATCTATGCTTTATCTTGTTGGGTGTTATGCAGGGACAAACTTAACTCATACAGGTAGGAAAGGGAAACAAGAATGTACAAAGCACAGGCCAACAGAATGAAGAAGGGCAGACCATGGAAGAGTAACATTCATCACCTGAACCTTACCCAGAAGAATGTGAACAGTGGGTATTCAACTCTTTCCACCTAGGTGAAAAGGTAAACCACTCCTGGAGAAATAAGTAGTGGGTGGAGAGTGGAGATAAATAAGAGGACCTGACTTTATATGGCTGACAAACACATACAGAACCATAAAATACTATCCCTTCTGGGCAATGAAATGAAAATTTCCTCATGAAAAATGAAATCATAAAAAAAGGGTTGTCCCCTTTAACAAAAAAGAAAACTGGCTGTCATTCATTAAGCATCGAATGCATCAAGTAATTGAATTCTATTATTCATAAAAAGCTTTGTGGTTATCTTTATCCCTACGATAGGGGCGAGGAAACTAAGTTTCAGAACATTTAAGTAACTTGCCCCAGATCCTTTCTCTTTCCACTGTATCACAATGCTCCTTGGAAGATTTTTATTATTGTTTTTGCTGCCCAGTATCTAAATCCCCTTCCTAAATTGAGGAAGTTCTACCATTGCATGAGACTTGGCAGTAGGCAGGGCCTCCCTCCCAACACTGAAGTCGGAGAGGCTAGTTTCTTTCCCTGAACTCATAAGCTAGACTCAGCCAATCAAATATTTTATACCTTGGACATTGATTCTAGATTAAGTGACTTAAAAAAAAAAAAGCAGGAGACAGTTTAGAGTTCATTAAGTGGTAATGACAGCACCCTGCGCCTAGAGGC
The DNA here is from genome assembly GCA_004026885.1 of Lyroderma lyra. Classification (NCBI taxonomy): domain Eukaryota; kingdom Metazoa; phylum Chordata; class Mammalia; order Chiroptera; family Megadermatidae; genus Lyroderma; species Lyroderma lyra. The sequence continues at coordinate 147,794 of PVJL010003378.1, forward strand.
CAACAGCAGTGCCTGATATCTAATAACTACTACCAGGCTCTTCCTCTCAGACACGGACCACGTTGGCCATGGTTCAGCCAACAGATTCACTTGATCCCTGCCTGTGATGGACTGGATTATAGTCCAGCAAATATTTACTCCCCTCACCCCTGCCTTCCACCGTAGGCCACATATACCTCTCTGCCCCACTGATGTTGGGCTCAGTCACGTGACACCTTTTGGTGAAAGGAATATTAGCCTATAAGATGCACAGAGACATATGTGTATTTGCCTTGATGCTTATGCTACAGGTATTTACAACAAGAGTATGCCCTGGAAAGTCTCTTCCCCTTTCCTGAGCCTGGGGAAGGACACACATGCAGAACATCAGAACCCAATTCAGAGCCTGGAGCTGATCCCAGCCAACCTGGAACCCAAAGCAGCGCTACCCGGTTGTATTGGTTTCCTGTGGCTGCTAGCTTAAAACAACAAAAATGTATTCTCTTTCAGCTTTGGAGGTCCAAATCAGTTTCACTGGGCGAAATAAAGGTGTCAGAAGGGCCCTGCTCCAGGGCACAATCTGTTTCCTTGCCATATTTAGCTTCTAAAGTTGCATTCCTTGGCTCAGAGCTCCTTTCTTCATTTTCAAAGCCAAAAGCATAGCATCTTCAAATCTTCTTTTGCCATCACATCTCACCTTCTCCCTTCTCTATCAAATGTCCCTATGCCTCTCTTTTATAAGGACAGTTATGATTGCACTGAGGCCCACTAGGATAATCTACCAATTCAAGAACCTTAATTTAAGCACACCTGCAAAACCTCTTTTACCACATAAGGTAACAATCACAGGTTACAGGGATTAGGACATGGATTATCGTGAGGGGGCCATTACTAAATCTGACACACCAGTCAACCCCATCCCAGACCACCAAACCACAGTCAACCTGCAGACCCACAACAGTGAGAATAAATACTCATTGTTTTAAGTGCCTAAGCTTTGGGGTAATTCATTGTACAACATTATTGCGTCAATAGCTGACTAACATACCATCTACTTTCTGAAGCCTTCGCCATGATTTTCTGAGCCACTACGCAATAAATTCCTATTGTGCTTAAATGAATTAGAATCAGTTTTCATTACTTAAAATCCAAACAATCTATCTGATATATACTAACCATAACAACTTTGACAAACTCAGAGAGTGGAATATCAAATGATAATACTGAGAATAAAAAATGCGAACTGTATGGTTTTCTTAGTACTTGTATCATAATGATCTGTTTGGAGAAAACTAAAAAAAGAGAGAAGTCAGTAGAGGGGTGGAATTTGACTTGGAGTATTTTAAGAGGAAACACTTCTTTTCTAACCAAACAAAATTAAATCAAAACCCTAACCTTCAGGTAGAGGAGATGAGTAATTAAGATAGGTGTTTTAACACAGAGCAGTTGTTAAAATGATTACATAGTGTATGCTGTCCCAAAGAGGCCATAACAAGAACTCTGACAAGACTACTGAATCAAATTGGCATTTTTTAAAAACTTCATTTAAACTCCTAGTTATTTCTACCCAAAAGACATTCCATAGGTCAGAGAAGTGGCAATGAATAAATGTCATAAAAAAGGTATAAAGACAGCAGGAAATTGCAGACTATTAGTTAAGCCCTGTGATTCTTTGCCCTCATTTTACATTTTACACAAAGTAGAAGTGGACAGTAGATGGAAGGTAACTTTAAAATGTGGTGTTCCATAAAGGCCAGCCAGAAGAGCTTCAGGACATTTATCTGAAGTCAGAACATTAGTGCCAGGGTGAATAACAGGAATGTAATAGGCTTACAAGGGGCCTGGCAGATCTATATCAAAGGAAGAATGTCCAAGATGGGATAATAGGAAGTGGAATTAAAAGTTGGTTTCCAAGGAGACAAAAAACAATGATAACTTGGAATGCTTGCAAAGTAACATGGGAGTAATATGTGAGGGTGAGGAGCAAACTAGAACAAAGATCCCTCCAATATTGGGTGCATATAAGCAAAGGGGACTCCCCCATTGGGAGACCTGTATCTGCCTTTTTGAAAACAAAGATTGCATGCAACATTTCACTGGAAAAGTCACAGCTCTTCCTTCCTGAACCAAGTACTTAGAATAGAAAGGTCTTCTAGAGGATTTCTGACAAATGAACCAAGTTGATGTGGATGAGTCCCCTACTCCAAAAAAGGTTAGACATCTTGGATAAAATATGACCCCCCAAAATATGCATAACTAAATTTCAAATATAGAAATAGAAATAAGCAGGTACTTAAAAGGAGACTTCATAAAACAGGAAGTGTGAGTTAATCCCATAGCCCTCCAGTAGAGCTGTGCTCCTGATGTGGGTCCTAGGACTAGGGCAAGGGACATGGAACCAACTGAGCCTCCTAAGTTAGGACACAAGCCCCAAAGCACATTAACAGGAAAAAAGCCTATTTAAAAATCATTTCTTAAATGGCCCCCTCCTGGCCAGAAAACCCAAAACCTTTCATTACCTTTGCAAACCTACTAAAGCCACTCTCTTGGCCAGTAGGTAATGCTGTGGTATGCCCATGTGCTTCCGCTTTCAGTAGTTGCTATGCTTACTAAGAGTCACTAATACTGGTTCCTAAACCTGTTACTGCCTGGATACTTGTAATTGTACCTCCATAATTTAATTAAATATTAGGGAAACTGATGGAATGTGAGTATGTAAAAAGAGGAATTTATTGTTTCTATAGAAACAGCTAGAATTCTTTGAAAAGACTCAATAAAGATGAGTTCCTAAAATATTGCTATCAAATTAGCTATGAATTACAAAACTGATTAAGTGTTAGAGTGCCTTAAAAATTTAGAAGTCTGCAGTCAGATTGCAAAACAAATACCTTTGTTTCACTCCACTAGCAGTCCATTAAAGAAAGTAGAATGAAAGATGATATATTACGGGTGTCAGAAAATTTCAGTACCTGGCAAATTAGGCATATTTGACACATTTTAAGATATTTATATTTTTTAATTCCCCACATTAACTCATGATGAAAATCCTATTTTAAAAGTAAATTTTAAAAATAGTGACAGCTGACTGAATTAGTTTTTAAATGGAAGTCAGAAGACTGAATTGTATTAAATAGATTTCTGATATGGAAAACTCACTCAAATATCCTGGGCTATTTTTAAATCCATAAAATTAGAAGAGTAGACAAGATAACTTCTAAGGATGTTTCCAATGGATATATTCCACAGTTACTATTCTCCTATAAGAGCTAACCTATTTGGAAAACTATTGAGATTGGGATTGAATTTAAGTGAAGAACCTAGATTTCCTGGCAAAGGAACTTACTTCCCTTTGGTTGTCAGTAGACACACCACTGCAAATAACAGAAAAGTCACCTAGGAAGAAAAGATATTCAAGTGAATGAAATAACTGAATACACTAATCCAAGAAATGCAGAGTTAATGTTGGTTTTTGTCTTTCTTCCCCACTACAACAGTGCCAATTAGGAATACAGTGCCAGCTGAGAACAGTGTATAATGAAAAATGCTGTCAGATTCTTAACTCTAATAGCCAGAAGACAGTACCTTTAATAAGATGTCTGGAAGCAAAGGATTTTTTTTTTTCAATGAATGGGGAAAAGGGGGGAATTACTAAGCAAGATAAGATAAGCTGGAAGTAGGGATGAGAAATCTGTTAAGGGAGTCCTGAGGCTGACAGAGCGCTGAATCAAATCAAGTTCAAAGTGAGATCCAGTCAAGATGGTGGAGGAGGTAAACTCTGTACTGTAGGGATGTGGCCCACAGGCAGATAAGCTGGCAGGCAGTCAAGGTCCCGTGACTCAATGAGGACGTGGATTATCACACAGTCAGTTCTGTACTTGGGCCAGCAGTCAAGGTCTCCTCACTTCTCGGGACGTTGTGTACATGGCTGCGGGCCTGGAGCACCTGCCAGATGATTTCTCCGATGGAATACTCTTTGTTTTGCTGTAGCTTTATAACTTTGCTTCTTCTCCACCTAAGGGAACATCACTAACCCTCTGGCCACCACCACTGGAGACTATCCCTGGTCAGTAAGTCTCAATGAACCTCTATCTCCCACTCAGTCATCTGGTGTGTTCATTGGGCTTGTGGCTTCTTGGGCACAAATCTTGGAACAACTCAGACTCAGTCGGAACAGTGCTAACTTGCTCTCATGAAAATATCAAAATTACAACTAAACTACAGAATAACCATCATTGAGAATCGCTTGAAGTCTAGCTGAACTGAAGCCCTACAACTACAGATATACAGAAAAAGCCACCTCAAGGTTGGTATGAGGGGCAGAGACATGGAACAGGCTGATCCTACACCCATGTGTGACTATTAAAAACTGGAAAGAATATTTTGGCTGTGGAGTTCCCCCTGAGGAGCGAGGGGTCCCAGCTAGGCTAACCAGATGTACAGTTTTAAATGGGACAGAAAACAACACCATTGTCCCATTTCAAATGTTATGCACAGTCAGCCTAGTCTCACTGGGCTAAATTCAAGGTGTCAGTAGGCTGACCATACATACCATTTGAAATGGGGAAGTGCCATTGTTTTCTGTCCCATTTAAAATTTATTTCTGGTCAGCCTACCCCCCAGCCAAACACCAGACTCCGCAGCCCAGAGCTCCTATGCTGGGAAGAAAAGTCCTCATAACTTCTGGCTATAAAAATCAGCAGACTGTTTCTGAATGGGACAAGGATGGCTGCATAACAAGGTGTTCGTCATAAAGGGCCCACACACAAACTTACTCACTAATGGACTCACTCACTCTGGGCTCCAACCCTGGGACAGCAGCTCTAAAGGTGCCAGGGACTTACAAGGAGAAACTGAGTTGTCTGGAGTCAGAGCAAAGGCTAAAGAGGGAGAATTCTCCCAGACAAAAGAGCTGGTGGAAGCAAATGTTCCTTTGTTGAGCCCTCCTTCCTCGCAACATGCAGACACAGGAGGCCACCATTTCTGAGTCTCCATCAACCTGACTAACACCATTAGTTCACCCTGATTCCCTGAGACCCTGCCCAACTCAACTTTCAAGCATACCCAAACCACTTCCACTGGCTTTTCTGCATAAACAGCTTGTCTTGGCTCATGATGCAGACTTTCCTAATATCTTACAGAGTTCACAAAACCCAAACAAGCATCATCTGACTTTGGTATGTCCAGTACCTCTGGCTGAACAGCCCAACCACAGCACTAGTGACAGCTGGCCTCAGTTCCTGGCTTGGCCTCTTGAAGTACATCCAAGCCCAGCATAGCAGTGGCCTTCTCCAAATTGCTTTGTGGCTCATGCCAGGTGGCCATGGGCAGGACACAGGCTGTAGCTGAACCTGGCATGCAGTGAGGACCTCCCAGGAGGCCATGGGACTGGCATGCCCCGTGGCTAGTTTCCAACCCAACCAGAGGATCATCTGGCCACCTCCAGAGATGACACACTCAAAGGGCACACTGAGCAGGCACCAAAGCTCCATAGGGTTAGTCCCTATACAACAGCTCCTCCACTGTAGTCATAGCAAGCCCCCACAACCAATCAGCCTGAGGGGCAATCCCTCCCATTTGTGCAAACAGCAACCAAAGCTCAACTACAACAACAGGGAAAACACAATCCACACAAGAGACACACTTGGAGTACCCAGCTCAGGTGACCAGAAAAACTGCATCACTGAAACTCACAGCATACCTACTAAATATGACAACTCTACTAAGAACAGGAGACATAGCAGCCCTACCTAATGCATAGAAATAAACATAGGGAGGCAACCAAAATGGGGAGACAAAGAAACATGCCCCAAATGAAAAAAAGAACAAAGCTCCAGAAAAAGAACTAAACAAAATGGAGACAAGCCATCTACCAGATGCAGAGTTCCAAACACTCAATGATATCGGAAAGAATTTCAACAAAAAGATAGGAAATATAAAAACAGAGATAGAAAACATAAAAAAGAAACAGTCAGAAAGAAAGAATACAGTAACTGAAATGAAGAATACATTAAAGGGAATTTAGAGTAGATGAAGCAGAGGATCAAATCAGCGATTTAGAAGATAAAGTAGCAGGCGACATCTAATCAGAGCAGCAAAAAATAGTCTTAAAAAATGAGGAGAGTTTAAGGGGTCTCTGGGGCAACATCAAGCATACCAACATTCACATTATAGGGGTACCAGAAGGAGGAGAGAGAGCAAAAAATTGACACCTATTTGAAGAAATAGTGATGGAAAATTTCCCTTATCTAGCAGAGGAAATAGACATACAAGCTCAGGAAGCACATAGAGTCCTAAACAAATGACCGTAAAGAGGCCCACACAAAAACACATCATTATTAAAATGCCAAAGTTTAAAGATAAAGAAAGAATCTAAAAGCAGCAAGAGAAAAGCAGTTAGTTACCTACATGGGAGCTCCCCTTAGACTGTCAACTGATTTCTCAACAAAAACTTTGCAGGACAGAAGGGAGTGGCAGAAAATATTCAATGTGATAAAAAGTAAGGACTTAACAACAAAGATTATTTTACCCAGCAAAGCTATGATTTAGAATCAAAGGACAGATAAAGTTACCCAGATAAGAAAAAGCTAAAGTTCATCATCAAAATCCTTGTTGCTACTTGTGTAGTTGATAGGCAGTCTAAAATGTGTGAGTTGGTACTTTCATTATGATTTTGATTTGCATTTCCCTAATAGCTAGTGAAGTTGAGCATTTTTTTTTTCATATATCTGTTGGCTGTTTGTATGTCTTTCTGGAAGAAGTGTCTGTTTAGGTCCTCTGCCAATTTTTTAATTGGAATGTTTGGTTTTTGCTGTTGTTGAGTTGTACATGTTCTTTATATGAGGGCTGTCCAGAAAATATCCAGCCATAAATTTCTCTATTTTTCATATTACATGGCTGGAAACTTGCTGGACAGTCCTTGTATATTTTGGATATAATCCCCAACAGGACATGTTGTTTGCAAATTCTTTCTTCCATTCAGTTGGTTGCTTTTTTGTTTTGTTGATGGTTTCTTTTGCTGTTCAGATGCTTTTTATTTTGATATTGTTTCATTCACTTATTTTTGCTTTTATTACCTTTGACTTAGAGGTCAATTTCATAAAATCCTTTCTAAACCCAAGGTCTTTAAGTTTAGTACCTATGCTTTCTTCTATGCAATGTATTGATTCAGATCCTATTTGATCCATTTAGAATTCATTTTGGTATATAGTGACAGCAGTCTAGTTTCATTCTTTTGCACAAGGCTTTTCAATTTTCCCAGCACCATTTATTGAAGAGGCTTTCTTTTCTACGTTGTATGTTTTTGGCTTTTCCACATTGTATGTTTTTGGTTTTGTCTAAAATTATCTGCCCATATATATGTGGGTTTATTTCTGGGTTCTCAATTCTATTCCATTTGTTTGTATATCTAGTTTTCTGCCAATACCATGCTTTTTTATTATTGTCACTTTGTACTATAAATTGAAGTCACTTTCTCTTATTTTATACTTACTCCATCCCCATGTGGCTCATTTCTGCTCATTCCTGGCTGAACTCTATCCTACCCTAGAAGCCAGTGAACTAACTGTGAATGTGCCCATTAGCCCCTAACCTAGGGCTTTGCCCCATCTACACACAGCAAATGTCCATGTGATAATGACATTTTAAAATAAAGTCATATTTAATGTAGTGCCTTGTAAAGTCTCTTCAGTATGAGTCAGGTCAAATTAAATAAAGAAGAAATTTCAAGTGGAACATCAAACCAAAAGAACTTTGAACGTTATTATGCAATACGATCATCCTGAAATATAGGGGGACTCCTCCCTGATCCTACTTTGGGGACTTGTCTTTTATTTTTTAGTTTGGAAAATTTTAAAGAAACCAAAAACAGAAAGAACATGAAAGTAAGTCCCATGTGGCCATTATCTGCTTCAATATTATCAGTGTATGGCCACTCTTGTTTTATCTACATACCTCTCTATTTTTCCCTGTCTTGTACTGGATTACTTTAAGTCAGGGGAATCCAATCTTTTGGCTTCCCTGGGCCACATTGAAAGAAGAATTGTCTTGAGCCACACATAAAATATACTAACACTAACAATAGCTGATGAGCTAAAGAAAATAGGTTGCAGGCCTTACCTATAATAAGTGATTATTATAGGTAATCTCTGTTTGACCCACCTATAGGGCAAAGCAAACTGATACTCACTAAATATCTACTCTTATTCTGCAATGGTTCTTTTAAGCCCCAAGTGGACTTTACCTAATTTCTACATCAGGATGTTTTCTAGGCCATGATCCTTTTCTACCTCTCACTCTCTTGCCTGTGCATTCTCTGACTCTCATGTGTGTGTGGTTCCCATATGTATATGTGTTTTAAGTTGGGTTATTTTCTCCTGCTCATGTGTCTCCTATCTAAAATTTTTAAAAAAATTAAATAAATTAAACAAAGAAAATAGGTCACAAAAAAATCTCAAGATGTTTTAAGAGAGTTTAGAAATTTGTGTTGTGCCACATTCAAAGCCATCCTGGTCTGCATGCAGCCTGTGGGCTATGGGTTGGATAAGCTTGCTTTATGGCAAACCCACACAGCAAATTATTCATCCACAGGTATTTTGGCATGCTTCTCTAAGAGACACTTGTTATTTCCTAACATAACCACGTTATCATTAACGTACGTCAAAAAATAACAACAATGCCTTAATCATAAAACATTCAGTCAGCGTTGAAATTTTTGGGGGGTATGTTTTAAAACTAAAATGGTCAGGCAAAAAAGGACAAGCTGAGAGCACTACCAATTGATGCTAAAGAATAGTAGTAGTAGTAGCAATAAAATAAAATGAAACAACCAACATTGAGACACACACCATCACATTATAAATGCTCCCTGTGCTAACAGCCTAAGCCTACAGTCAGCAGCCAGGCAGCGCTGCCTCCCACCCCCTGTACACACCCTTAACCCCTCAACTCAGGTTTATTCTGCCATGGCTTAACTTTTCCTTTAAGGCCATTGCAGATGACAGTTATTTTACATTCAATTGCACAAAACAACTGAAGGGTAGGCCCCATATTACTTCCCACAGCACTATAGCAAGGCTTACATTTTTCACACAGAAAGGCTGGTGTTAAACAGGTCCAATCACAGAGCGCTAAGTAATGTTGCTTGAAAAGACTCACTGGCACAAAAGATGGTGAACCTATAAAGAAATGAAGATGAAAGAACGACTCTTGGTGAACAAATTATAATGAAGAAAAAGGGCTCTTGAGTTGCACTGTCTGTGTTCTCATACCAACTCTCACCTTACATGCTGAGTAACCTTAAACAAACTGCTTATTTTATTTATACCTTGATTTCCTCAAATATTAAGTGAGATCAGTAACAGATCTATCTCAGAGTCCAAATTTGAAAATTAAAATTGAGAATGCATAAAAAATACCTGCTTGACCAACTGTTCTTTGATACAGGACTTTCAGTGCTAAAACTGGGACAATACCACACACACACACACACACACAGGGATGGTTGGTCACACTGTAAAAGAGTACCTGGTATACAGAAAGTACTCAGTAAAGATTAACACTTGCTCGTGGTAGTAGCAATTGAGGTAGAAGTAGTGTTTTAGTTCCTAATCAAAGGAGATAGCAGCCATTCCCCAAACAATTTCAAAATAAAATTTCTCTATAACTAGTGACTTGCCCAAATCCGGAAGTATTCAAACACTAGAAGAGAACACATGTCCAGGTGGACTTGATCCATGGCTCCAAAACCAAACCTGATTAACCAATTTTCCTGAGGAGTTTCCTTAAAATGCAGATGCCTGGGTTCCCTTAATTACTATATTTTACTTGGCATATAGGAATCTACATTTTTGTTAAAGAGTCTTAGTTGATTTTAATGAGTAGCCAGATCTTAATTACATTCAAAATTTTATCTAAACCTCAAGTTTTACAATTCCAAAATCTCCAAAATTCTCATTTCAAATCCAAAATATACAGAGTGTCCCCCCAAAATGCATACACACTTTAATAGCTGATAACTCAGTTGATAATTTTCTCTCCTTTTCAGGTTTAATCAATTTGATATAATGAGTGAAATCTGGTGAACATAAAATATCTTCCACATTGAGCAGACCTCAGGCCACCAGACTTTTTTTTAATGAGGATAAATAAAAGATAACGTTTCCGGTACAAACCAGCAGCAGGTGATTAATTGAAGGCAGCGATTTCACAAGAAAAATGCACAAATACCGAACAAAACTAGTCCACTGATTCGTGTTGCCAGCAGTGCCTGGACCAGAATTTTCATCACTTTGTAAAAACGCATCGACAAAAAACATTATTCATTTCTGTACATTCTTTTAAATTTTGAAAATAAACTATATATTAATAAACACTGACTTTATCATCATTCAAAATGTGTTTACATTTTGGGGGGACACCCTGTGTATACATACCCATTAGGACCAAACACCTAAGTCTTCAAATTCCACAAAACTGAAACAAAACCTTACCCAAAAGTTTTGGAGATGTTTTATCAGTTTTGAGCTGTGTGTGTGTGTTTTTTTTAATTGGGCAAAGTGAAAAATCACACCATCTGCTTCTGAGCCTCTGGTGGATTTATCCAAGGTGATTCAATCATATTAGAAAAAAATGAGTAACTGACTGACTGATTCCTCTGACAAGTGACACAACTCTGTCCTCTTATCAAGCCTGTAGCAAGAGACTGGCTGTGACACTGGAGACAGTGGTGAATGATTCAAGAGCTGCCTTGCTTTCAGGAAAATGGAGCGGTGTAAGTGATTTACACCAGGTCACACAGCAAGCCAGAGAGCATGCCAGAAATAGGATCTGCATCTCCCACTTGGCAGGCCCTGGCCCGTGTAGTACACCCAAGGATAAGAAGGTGGCACCCCTCATCTGAGCAAAGAAGCAGATAGAGAGACTTACATTACAGGCTCATAAATGCTACTCTGAGAAAAGGAAGAAAATTCCCCTTTCATGCTCAATCAAGCCTAAACCAAGGTGAGGGAATGAGGAAATGTAATTTATTTTCGTAAGATGAAAGGCAGCTGTATTTACTCACTTCCTGTCAGTACCACAGAGGGGCTTGTTTTCCCAATCATTCTTGGTCTTACACAGTGCTGCTTGGAAGGCAGATTGGGGCAAAAAGATAGGAGGTGATGCCTACAGCTGGCCTAGAAAAAAAGAGATTTTCCATTTTCTTTCTAAAGCCATATAGTATTGAGTTGATTAGATTTTGGAGTGTGTGACTCAATGCAGTAACTTCAAAGGTCTAACTAGTAAAGTATTAAATGTCACTGGAGGGCCTGAAAAAAGATTATTTTTACCCCAAATCTTAACCCATTCCTAAGAAATAATTCAATCTGTTTAGACTGAAACTGTATGTAGTTACATATTCCTTTTTAAAATATTTTCATCTTTTTTTTTTTTTTTTTTTTTTTTTTTTTTTTGGTATGTGGGTAGCTCCCTGGCTGGGAATCGAACCCAGGCTGCAACGCTGACAGTGCCAGCGCCGAAGCCTTAAGCCACTGCACCATCAGGGAACTCCCCCATCTTTTTTATATATATCTTTCTGACATGGGGTAAACTGATTTCTCCAGGGTAAGAATCAAGCTGATATTCATACACACACACACACACACACACACACACACACATGGCTTCATAATATCAACTATAGTGTTTCACAGACTGTACTCGACTAATATTTTGGAATTATTCAATTATAGAAGTAAGTAAATATATTAAATAATTTATATATTTAACTATGTGAAAAGAAATTCTGAATTGTATGGCAATAAACAAGTGTTTTGAACTGAGGGTATGAGTGGAGGAAGGAAACATCCATTTACTTCATTTTTATAACTCAAAAACTAGATAAAATAATTGGTGGAATTATTGATGAGGTTCTCATGTTGTTGGGGTTTTTTTATATTCTTTTTTTTTTTTTCCCTTCAGTCATTCATTTATTTCTTTTTTTTTTAATTCATTTTTATTGTTAGACTTATTGGGGTGACATCTGTTAGCAAGGATTACATAGGTCTCAGGCATACAACTCCACAGTGCATTGTCAACTTGATGTATAATAAGTTCACCACCTAATGTGACCTCTCCTTCCATCACCTTATACTTAGCTTCCCCCCCTCCTCTCCCACCCCCTCCCCTTTCTCCC